>ML862188.1:0-22900 GCA_009831015.1 Picea engelmannii
ATTCCAACCCTAACTATGACTAAAGGCACTTTGAAAACAATGTCTCTTACATTTTTTATAAAGTATTGTTGGTACTTGGTTTGAACACTTTTCACAATAGAATTTTTCCATTGTCTGCATGCATCACAATTGGTTGTCTTTGGTTAGTAAAACTTGTGCCATGAGTGCTATAGAGGTATTCGTTTAAGGGATGAGCTAGCCACTTTTCAATTTATTTCATTTGGTTATCACATGCGACTAGCACATTAGGTGTGAACGATTTACACAACATAAAGTGGGAGCACATTAAATCTTCCTTTCCTAACCATGAACCTATGGATTAAAAATACACATTGGAACACTATTGAATTGAATTATATCTTTGGGATACTAATGCATGTCAATGGTATAAACAATTTTGGTATTTTGTATTCTTCATTTTATGGTTCTGGTTTGGTTGGATATATAGATGGCGATTGGGTAGGCTCCATTGAAAATTGTAAAAGTAATTTGAGTTATGCTTTGAGTTTTGGATTAAGTGTAATTTCATGGCCCTCAACAAAGTAATCAACAATAATTTTGTCAACAACAATCGTATAATACATTACAACAAAATATGTCAAGTAGTGTGGTTGAGACACATATTTGTAGATTTGAATTGGGGATAAAGTATGATCGTTACCATTTTTTGTGGCAATAGTTCTAGGATTATTATGGGAAAAAATTCAATACTTCATGACTATCTTAAACACATAAATATACATCATCACTTTAGTAGAAATATTCTAGCAAGCAATTAAGTTAAATTGAGGTTTTACAGAACCATTCATCAAAGTGCGTACATGTTCACCAAGGCATTGCCAAAAGAAAAAACTGAATGATTCAGACAAATGCCAATCACTCATCAAAGTGCATACGTGTTCACCAAGGCACTACGGGCAATGATTGAGATTTGAATAATTGAGACAAATGTTGAGAGTCACCATATTGAGCATCAAAGAGGATATTGAGGGTATAGTTTAATGTCCAATTTAGTAACATCATGAAAAAACCATTTTAGCCAATATTGCTTGGCATTTGATTAGTTTCACACTAGTAATTCACACTACCTTCCAACTAAAAAACTATGAAAAAGGGGGAAATCCACAAGGTGTTGGCAATGTACTAAAAAAACTATGAAAGAGGGGGAAATCCACAAGGTGTTGGCAATGTACTAAAAAAACTATGAAAGAGGGGGAAATCCACAAGGTGTTGGCAATGTACTACCATCCTCATTCTAAATGCTCAAGTGTGAGATAGTGCGTGGTAAAAAATATCTCATGTGTGTTCAAATCCTTAAAAAAGTTTCGAAATCAAATCGCCCACCGTGGGGCTCGAACCCACGACCACAAGGTTAAGAGCCTTGCGCTCTACCAACTGAGCTAGACGGGCTTGCCTTCTGTAGTTGCGTGGAAATTTAGATCGAAGATTTTAATATTATTAACAATCATTTCAGTCTTGATCAATAATGACAAGCAGGGATTTATTATCATCATACCGTGGAATACACTTAGAATTGATACAGAATGTTTACGGAAAAATATTTTCAACCTCATGACAACATTAACCCCTTGGATTGGCAAAATAAGTAAGAAATATGCACACCGCCTCAAAATACCCGACCTGGCTGATTCGAACCGGCGACATAAGTATTACATAAGTGTTTTTTTTTTCTGCCTTTTAAATGTTGTTGTTTTTCTTTTAAGATAAAGATAGATATAATTTATCATAAGTTAATTGTTAATTGGTATAGAGGATAGTAATTATTGATTGTTGTTCAAGAGTATGGATTGAATTATGGAAAATAACGCTATTTAAAATAACTCACTTGTGGTTAATAAAGGTGTAGACTTTCATCCCTCTATATATTTATGGATCTTGTGTTGTTAACTTGTTTCCTTAGATTCAAGGGAGATGAGCTCTTAGCCAATCATAAGTAGTTTTAGGTCTTCCTCTAAGATAAAAAAGGTAGTTTCAACCTAAATAGTAATTGCAAGAAGCTAGTATCCATTGTGATCATAGCCAAGGCTACCTTCATTATACTTTTGAGTAACATCTAACCTTAATTCCATACATGAAACCAAATACTATCCCTAATTACAATTTAACATCTTAACCGAAAAAAATTATCACTATCTTTTATTATAATATCATTTTTATATTAAAATTTTATTTCAAAATAATACTTTTAATTAATAAATAATAATAATAAATAATTAGTTTAAGAATTATTTCTTATTAATTGCATTGAAAAATTGGAAAAAACAACAACAAAATTATTTGCATTATTTTTCCATTTCTATATTTATTTCATAATAATTCATTTTGTGCCGTCCAATTGCATCTTCAACTTATTTAAGGTATTATACATTTTAGTCACTTATGATCTTTTAATAATACATAATTTAATTATCATAATTTTAATTTATGATAAATTTTCAATAAAATGTTATTTAATTATATATATATTTTTTACTTTTATAGTAAGTAATATGTATTTTTTGAATTTTCAATTTTAAAATTCAATTTCTATTAATTATAATATTGAATTCAATTCATGGTTCTCAATGATATTTCTAAAAATATTAATGATAAGAATGGGTCTTAATTGAATGTTCAAAAACTAAAGAAAGATTGAACAAAAACAATGGGAAATCTGAGAATGAATGATAGACTCAAAAACAAAAGATCAACAAATTTGAAGAGAAGTCAATTGGATGGAAGGTGATAGTCAAAGATAAGTCCATTGGTCCAAAGGAGGAAGTTGAAGCGAAGTGGATTGGTAAATAGGTGAACATTGAAGAGAAGTTGATTGGTTGAAATGAAAAAGTAAAAAAAAGGCCGATTGGTCGAAATGTGATAGTTGAAGGGAAGTCGACTGGACAAAAAGAGATAGTCAAAGGGAAGTTGACTGGTCACATTGGAAGACAAAGCTGACCACACGAACTACACTTTTATGCATGACTTTAATGAACTGCATAATCGATATGACCACCACACGAGTGACTAGCAAATCCAAATGGTACAATCAATTATAAATAGAGGGGGGGAAGGCATGAGAATCATTAAGAGTGAAAAAGAAAAGAAGACTAAAGAAGATAAAAAAATATTAGAACACATTCCAACAGAGTTGAGTGAAAGTTTCATACTTGACTTGCCTAGAAATATGTCATCGAAAATGAGAGAAGCAATTCCACTAGTGGAAACATCACCTAGATCTAAATTCTTTGAACCCAGAACTAATAAAAGACAAGATACATAGCCAATGATAGAGCTAGAAGATAGAATGCACTTAACCTGTCAAGCCAAGATGGAAGAAATAGAATGGAACAAGCCTTGCCAGAACTACAAGAAGTGGGCAGTAATTGGGGGGAAATGTAGGGATGAAACTGTAACACACCCACGACGAGGAATACAATTTTTCATTTTTCTTAAAGGATAGATTCTTTATTCATGGTTTCTAATTTGGAAAGTCGGGGAACCAGTCCGACCTCTCGGTCAAGGATCTCTGATTTTGAAGCCAAACGACTCTCTAATACCCTGATGGTCTTGCTCTGTAATTAAACACAGACCCTTTCGACTTCCAGGTGCAGGTCTAATGGTACCCACGACCTTCCCTTCACGCTTGGGGAATCTCTGAGTTTGGGTGCTAGCCCCTTTTATGATAAAGGCGGTTTGAAACCAAACTACCTTTCGGCCCACAATTCTCCTCGAACCTCCACGCGTCCTTTCTTCAAAACAGTGGTTTGGATTGGGGCCCACCCTCAAATTTTTAAAGTTTGCGCATCTCTAATCCCTGTAATGCTACGGGACCGTCGATCTCACGATCTTGACAGTGCCTCTGAACTAACGGCTCAGATCTATCCCTTTCAAAGCTGCGGATCAGATCTGACCTCTTTAAAATCAACAACTGTGATTTGTTTCGGAATTCCGGACTTCGGAATTATCAAGTCTCAAACTTTCCTTTCTTTCGTACATCAACCTTCCAGAGTTGACGATTTGTGGACACCTGTCCTTCTCAATCAGCGGCTCTGCCTCTGCTTTGGGGGTTTGACCTTTCAACTAGATCAACGGTCCTACGACCCTTTTCTTGATCAACGATTGAGATTTCCTTCGGGTCTCCGGACTTCTGAGATCTCAAATCTCAAACTTCACTTCCCCTCGAAGTAAGCAGATTCCTGCCACGTGTCCACTTGAATTGGACGTTGAGGCTTGCTTCGGGTTTGTACCCGAAATCTACAGATTTATGCCACCTATCCTCTTGATCCGATGGCTATGAATTACTTCGGGACTTTACCCGGAATCCACCGATCTATGCCACGTCTCTTTTGGATCAGACGATCCAGATTCACCTCAGATGATCCGACGCTTGAGATTTACTTCGGACTATCTGACGACCGAGATCTACTTTGGATGATCGGACAATTGAGATTTACTTCAGCTCTCCGACTCTCCGGACTTCGTGAGTCTCAAATCTCAACTGAAAACTCTCGAATAGATTTCTGCAGAGTCCACGATCCATCGCCACTCGTCCCTCTCGATCTGGCAGTCTAGATTCACTTCGGGCCTTCGGGGTTCGAGAATCTCAATTCTCAACTAAAAATCCAATGCAATTTACCTGAAGCTTGTGATCTATCACCACGTGTCTCTCTAGATCTAACGGTTCAGAGACCTTCGAATCTTCGGCCCTTCGATGCTTTGGCACTTCGACACTCCGACCCTTTGGTGCTTCGGCTCTTTGGCTCTCCGGGCTTCGGGAGTTTCAACTCTTATGCACCCATTTCTCCGGAGTGATTTAACCCGAAATACACAATCTCCCGACACGTATCCCCCTGGCAATCAACCACCAGGATTTACTTCAGCTGTTTGTCCTCCTCCTTGTCCACAAACCTCTGAAGTTGTGGATCTTATGCCACGTATCAACCCTGACGTTGGACGGTTCCAATTGACTTCGGAACTTCGAGACTTCACAAGTCCACTCTCCTGTGCACTTTCAAAGGGTTATGCCTCGTGCACTTTCCTTGGGATCCAACGACTGTTGGTCCTCGCGCTCGGATTTGATGGCCCAGATCTGATCTCCTCCTGTGCGCTCTTCTAATTGTCTGGATGTGGATCCCAACGACCCATATATTTCACAGTGCTTGATCCAATGGTCACTGTTGCTCCTCCTCCCGAGCTTTCGCTTTCTTCCCCGGCTTGGAATATTTCAGATGTTTCGAAGGTCTCGACCTTTGATTTACTTCCTGCGAGCCCTGATGTATGGGTCTTGACTTCCACTTCTTTCATGAGCTTACGAACTTGAAACAAGTTCTCCTCTTGGACCTCATCTGTGCTTCTGAAAAGTGCTAGTCTCTTCTGATCTTGGTCCTTAGGGAATTTCGAATTCCCACGTACTCCTTGTGTTAATCTGCTCGCGTCGGATCGATGGTCCATGACCTTCCTTGATCCAATGGTCTAGATCACATCGCAACTTTGGGTTTCGGAATTTTAATCGCACTAATGCACGATTCTACTGTCACGCGAACTCCGCACTCACAGATCTGATGGTCAAGGTGGATCCCGATAGATCCTTGGATCTACGGTCCAAATCACATCGCGACTTTTGGTTTGAAGGACCAGTCCCCTTCACGATGATTACCAACATTCGTCGATCTTGTGAAGACTGAGGGAGTCGAGGTGTTAACGCATGTGCTCCTTCTTCCAATCTAGTAGTCGCGACAGACCTTGGATCCTCCTGAAAGGTCTCATTTGTTCGTCTTCCAAACAAAAGGATATTCTCTTTTGATACTTGAATCTTAGTATCCTTCCCGAGCTTCTTCAGTTATGAGGGATTTAAGAGCGTTGTGCTCTTTCTCCTAAACTTAACACTTAGAAGGGTATTTTGCACAACTCTTGCACTCCTTCATCAAGTCTAGAACTTAAGTGGTTCTCGGTCTCTGCTTGCCTCACAAAGAGCCTATGCATATCTGCACTACCTCTCCTGAGCTTAACAAACTCCATCCTCCAAGGGACTCAGAATGACTAGGAGGGTCAACATGCATACATGAAACTATGCCCACGGTCGATGAACTCGCAGTTCGTGGCTTTGACTTAAGCCACAACAGGACGCAAGAATTTACGAGTATAAAAACACGTCCAATTCATACAATTTCCTACTTGCCTAATTACACAATCAAACAAACACAAAAAGTGTACAATATAAATCATTAAGCAAACATATTCATCCCTACAACATTCATAGGATATCCAACTTTAATTCATAGTACCACTTAAATACACAAGATATGCGATCACTTATCTATTACAGGTGGCAACCAACTAACTGACTGTGGGTGTGCACCTTTCCACCCAACCATAGGCTCTGAGGCATTCATTCTTAACACTCTGTCCACCCCCGTGCCAAGCCATGATATCACTAGGGAATTTTTTCCATCTCTCAGAGAAACTCTCTCTATCACAGCGACCCTGCGAGGTTTATCAGATGCTTCCTCAGCTTCAAGCTCGCGTTCGGGTCCCTCAGGCCGTGTTCTCCACAGTTCCTTTTGGGTTTGCACCTCCCTTACGAGCTTGTGCTCTCGTCCCATGTCTCCTCTCTTGCTGTCTTTGTATGTATCTTACCTTCCATCCTCTGGAAGGTTTCTGACCTGTCATGTTCCTTCTGTCAGAAAGAAGCTCGGGTCTACAGGTCTCTGTGGTACTTCGAGCTGACATCCTGCAGCTAGACCATGCTTCCATTCATGGGGGTGGTTGATGATTCAACCACTGGTCCTTTCTTTATTAACTGATTTCTTTCCTCTATATATATCATGGCTCGTACTTCAAGGCGTCACCCCCCAACAATCAGTTATGGGCAGTTTAACAATAATACATTTACATTGTGCACATTCCTTAGCATGGTAATCCTATTTTATGATTAATTACAAGCTGGGGGAAACATGGGTGTTACAGAAACCCTCATGTTAGAAAAAGTGAAGATCTAGTCATACCTAAGTGCCCCGTAGATAGTTTGATTTGAGGGGTTGAAAGAAGAAACATCAATGTTCATCACGAGTCAATACCACAAGGGAAATTTTTAGCTAGATGAACCTGTTGAGATCACCCCAAACATGATCCAATGAATCATGAGGTTGCTAAGTATGGAAGAAAGCATCCCAACCATCACCAATCCACTCAGTTGAATTGAGAATTTTACCAGGGGAACTATTGCAAAGAACTCAAAGGGATTGGTGATAAGTCAAGTCAAAGAGGGTTAGGTCAAATGGACTTGCATAATAATATCTCTCCGATTAACCAGGTATAGTCGAGCATCTGATGTAATGTTAAATATCTTGGAGGAAATCGAGCATATAGACGAGGAAGGAAAAGCATATAATTGGGCAAAGCACATTGCAAAAATCTTTAGGATTAACAATGAAGAATGTCAAGATATGAGAAAGGAAATAAGGTATCCTTCGTTGTTAATTTGGGTGGCCATGTCAAGGGTTTTTCGAATCAGAAAGGATACATTTACCCTACCCAAAACAATGACCGTGTAGAACTTATAGTGCTTTGCCTCGAATTAGAAGGGAAAAACCAACAACCTAACACCATAGGAATCGTGTGAAGGGAACGAGAAGAAAAAAGAAAAGGGCGTGAAGAGCAAGAAAGGTTGTAATGTCCCAATACCCACCTCTTACTTCCTTCTCGGATCTAACCTATGTCACTTATAGTGAATGGATCAACTTTTATCTTAATGCCTCTGGTTTGTCTTATCTCTTTGGAGACTCTTCTTCTGCTACGACGATGCCAAAGGAATCGAGTAAAGGGAATGAACTTTTCTTCTGCTCCGAAGGCACCAAAGGAATCGTGTAAAGAAAAAGTTTGTGATGCTTCAATATCCATTTCTTACTTTCCATTCGGATCTAATCTCTCTAGCTTATAGTGAATGGGAATGGTCAACTTTTAGTGAATGGTCAACTTTTAACTTTTATTGTTTAAAGGTGTTTTTTATAGTCAATCTGAGGGAGATGTGTAATTCTTTTCATGTTCAATATGGAGTTTACACGTGACATTTAAAAAAATATTTCAGTGTCCGTTATAAATAAAATATTTCACTTTCTATCTTATTCTTATGCAAAATAATTTTATATCAATTTTATATATAGCCAAAAATAATAGAGATGTGTAATTCCTTTAGTGTTCAACATATTAATAAAAAAAATCAATGTCAACAATAAATAAAATATTTAAATATGCATCTTATGTAAAATAATTTTATATTAACTTTATATATAGAGATAAAGTAATGTCTAGATAGTAAAATATTTTAATATTATCTTATATTCTTATATTATCTTATATTCGTTGTTGTTGATCGATTCTCTAAGATGGTCATTATGACTGCCTACAAGAAGAGTATCACAATCGAGGCCATCACTAAGCTCTTCTTCGAGCATGTATGGGTACACTTCGAAATATCAAAGACTATCATATTAGATTGGGACAACAGATTCTTGAGCACATTCTGGTCAAGCCTCTAGTCATTGTTGGACACCAAGATCACCAAATCCACTGCCTTCCACCTTCAGACTGATGGACAGACATAGGTCGTTAATAGGATGATCGTGCATTTCTTGTGCATGTACAACTCCAAGCACCCACGCACATGGGATGAGAGCCTTCCTTATGTTCGACACATCTACAACAAAGCCCTCCATAGCTCGACCAACCACAACACTTTTTAGGTGGGCCTGGGCTTTCAACCATTGGGCCCCATTGATGTAGCACTGCCCCTTGCATCCACACAAACATAATCTTCCCATGCTCAATCTGAGGTCGACAAGGCCACCAAATTTATTGAACGGATTCAACACTTCTGCCAACATGTCCATGATATTTTGTAGAAAGCCAATGCTAAGTACAATTAGCAACATGACATATCAACTACCCCCATCAGGGCCCACAAATCCTTTGATGTTTCATCTTTCGGGTTAGGATTTTGGATCTTTAGAGTTTTCTCATTTTTGTTTTATGTTAAAAAGGGCCTTTGGAGTCTCATTGTAGTCATCTTCTTGCGGATGGGTGTAGTCGTCACATCTCTTCTCATAGATAAGCTACCACCATTCTAGGAAGTTCATTTCACTCTGTATTTTCTTTTACAGCCTCTGCATATTTCGTTCTTTAATAGAAATTGAGTATTACTGTATCTCTGTGTTTCTGTTCTATTTTTGTGTTTCATTTCGTTTCATCATAAATCTAGATCACATATGATATTAAACCATTCAACCTAACATTTAGTGCAATGAGCTATCTTTTATGTTAACATCACACTATGTCTAGCACTGTGTGAGGGTTTGAGTGTTGTTCTTGCCGAATTTATGGTCTCTTTCAGAATTTAAGTGGTGAATATTTTTTAACACATCATTTGAACCGGTTATAGATATGCTCTTGAATACTATGACTAAAGGCGCTTTGAAAACAATGTCTCTTACATTTTATTTTAGTATTGTTGGTACTTGGTTTGAACACTTTTCAGTCATTGTCTCCATGTATACATCACAATTGGTTGTCGTCTTCTATATAGTAAAATTTTTGCCATAAGTTCTATAGAAGTATTCATTTAAGAGATGAGCTAGCCACTTTTCAATTTATCTCATTTAGTTATCACATGTGACTAGCACATTAGTTGTGAATTGTTTACACAACATATAGCCACTTTTCAATTTATCTCATTTGGTTATCACATGCGACTAGCACATTAGTTATGAATTGTTTACACAACATAAAGTGGGAGCACATTAAATCTTCCTTTCCTAACAATGAACCTATGGTAATGCATTATGGATTCTCTTTGTTCTCATGATTAGAAATACACATCGGAACATTGTTGAATTGAATTGTATCTTTGGAATATTATTATGAGTTTTCTTGTTGCAATATGCTCTTAAAGATTAGCAAATTTTTCTCGTTTGAATATTGTTGATAACATGGAATAAGGTCACTATTTATTTGGCATCATAATCACCTTCATCTAATGGTCAATGGACACCAAATCTCCATGTTGAATGATTTGATGACATTACTATGTTTTCATGAGGTTGAAGTTTACATTGTCTCATTTCAATATTTCAATATTGTAGATAATTGGGTTATGAAAAAAGTGCATGACATAATTCCTTCATAGAATTGGCTCATTATTTGTTTTTTCTACATATTTTTCTTGTTGTTAAACTCTATTCTAATTGACCTTGATAAATGCACTATGAATGTTGTATCTGATAATTGTTTATGAGATTTGAAATATCTTCAATACATGTGGTATATGAATTGGTTATATGGCTTAATTGAAAGAATAATTTATGATATATATGGCCATTGGATACATCTGTCATTGATATAATATTTTGAATTTCATGGTGCAAATTAAGCACTTGTGTATATTAGGCAAGACTTACTTTGCATTTGCAATTCACTTTTCCAAGCACCACTTTGAAATGAACACTTGCGAAGTTGAACACATTTTCAAGCTTGTTCGTAAATTGGTAAATATGACCTATGATCTACATACAACCTTAACATTCCCTTTTACCTTGAGAGTGAGTAATGTCAAGTTGATTTAGGCAAACCAAGTCATAGCTATCCCCTTCCATATTGAATGACTTGACTTATTTTGACCTCTAGGGAATCCCCCCTTAGGTTAGAAATCCATTTCTTGGCCTTAAAGCAAGAGGCAAGGCCACTGAGGTGACAATGGATGGCTTTCTTGTAGTTGCTCCTAGGCTCTCCTGCCGGGTTCAAACTTTTCCTCTAGGAGAGAGTTCAAGCAGTAACATGCAACTCATAAATATTAGATAGAAATTTAATTTTGTTATGAGTTTGTGTTGGATTAATTTTGAATAGGTCATAAAGTGTTTAAGATAACTTTGATTCAGTTATTGATGGTTTATCATTGGTGTTTTACTATCCTATGGTATTGGGTAACCCATGGTATTTTCCTATGGTATATGATGTGATGAATCCTATTTAAAGGCTTGACATACTCCACTATAAGATGCCTCAAGGGGTTAGTGTTGACCTGGCTTGGTCAACTTGGTGGGATTGACTAAGATTAATGAAGAGTTCTTCTACATGAAGGCTAGTTTTCTAATTTGGGTTTCCAAGGTAAATCTCTTGTTTCCATTTATGTGCATGCTTCATGTTTCTCTCTCCGCGGGAGTGTTTGCTATGTGCTTTATATGATCCTTTACATGTGCTTATTTCTAATTTTTTTTATATACTTGATATAATGTATGTTGTGAGTTTAGTTTCAAGGTTTATGCAACATCCAAATGAGATACAATCCCATCCACCAAAGATAATACTAATGTATGTCAATTGTATAGACAATTTTGTATTTTGTACACTTGATTTTATGGTTCTGGTTTGGTTGGATATATAGATGGTGATTGGGTAGGCTCTGTTGATAATCCATCACCACTTTAGTGGAAAAATTGTAGCAAATAGTTAAGTTGAATTGAGGTTTTATATAACCACTCATCAAAGTGTATACATGTTCACCAAGGCACGACCAAAAGACAATTTTGAAAGATTGAGACAAATGTCAACCACTCATCAAAGTGCATACATGTTCATCAAGGCATTGTCATAAGAAAAATTTGAATAATTGAGGCAAATGTTGAAAGTCACCATATTGAGCATCAAAAGGGATATTGAGGGCATAATCCAAGTCCAAGGGTTAGCTCAATCCATTATTACCAATATTACTTGGCATTTGACTAGTTTTATACCGACTCTATCTCTGAGTAAGGCATACTAGTCGTCCCCTAAACATAGATCCACCTTAACTCTAATTTTATTAAACCTTAAAAGGGATTAAAACTCTTTTTAAGTGAGATGTAAAAAACTATTTTATTTTAGTTTAAATATTAGATTTACATAGTCCACGGTTAGGATTTTATGTGTGGCCAACTGAAACGTCTATGTGTTTAAAATCCCTAAGTTAAGAGACAACGGGAAAATGGGATTTTATCTCAAATCGCCAACGGACGGGCTCAAAACAAAATCGCCCACCGTGGGGCGATAAACCCACGACCACAAGGTTAAGAGCCTTGCGCTCTATCAACTGAGCTAGACGGGCTTGCCTTTTATTGTTGCGCGGATGTTTGAATCAAAGAATTAATATTATTAACAATCATTTCTGTCATGATCAATAATGACAAGCAGAGATTTATTATCATCAAACGTGGAATACACTAAAAATTGATACAGAATGTTTACGGAAAAATATTTTCAACCTGATCACAACATTAACTCCTTAGATTGGCAAAATAAGAAATAAAGTATGACATACAGTAATTGTTAGAATTCCTTGTTATAATAAAATCCAATATAATATCCATTATTATAATAATATTTTTATATTAAAATGTTATTTCAAATTAATACTCTTTATTAACAATTTTTTTTTAACAATAATAATATTAGTTTTAGAGTTATTTCTTATTAATTGCATTGAGAACTAAAAAACAACAAAATTATTTGCATTATTTTTCCATTTCGATATTTATTTAATTTGTCCATGAGGTTTTCTTACTTATAAAGATTAAGTTTGGTTTACCTATCCAATTGCATCTTCAACTTATTTAAGCTATTACACATTTTACTTTATTATCATCTTTTAATAATACGCTATTTAATTATCATAATTTTAATTCATATAATTTTTCAATAATGTGTTATTTAATTATAATTATTTTTTTACTAAGTAGCATGTTATTTTTTGAATTTTCAAATTTAAAATTCAACTTATTTTAATTATAACATTGAGTTTAATTTATGGTTCTTTAAATATCAATGATATTTCTAAAAATACTAATTACAAGACTGAGTTTTAATCGAATGTCAAAAAACTAAGGAAAGATGGAACACAAGCGACGGGGAATCGCAGAATGAATGACTACATCAAAAACAAAATATCAACAAATTTAAAGAGAAGTTGAATGGATGGAAGGTGATAGTAAAAGAGAAGTCGACTGGTCCAAAGGAGGAAGTTGAAGAGAAGTGGATTGGTCAATAGGTGAAAGTTGAAGAGAAGTTGATTGGTTGAAAATTGATAGTTGAAGGGAAGGTCGACTAGACAAAAAGAGACAGTCAAAGCGAAGTTGACCGATCACATTGGACGACAAAGCTGACCACACAAATTGCACTTTTATGCATGACTTTAATGAACTACATCGTTGATATGACCACCACACAAGTGACTAGCACATTCAAATGGTACAATCAACTATAAATAGAGAGGAGGAAGGCATACAAAACATTAAGAGTGAAAAAGAAAAGAAGATTAAAGTAGATAAACATTTATATTAGAACACATTCGAGTGGATTTGAATGAAAGTTTCATACTTGACCTACCTGGAAACATGCCACCGAAGATGAGAGGAGCAGTCCCACCAATAGAAACATCACCTAGGTCTAAATTCTTTGAATCTAGAACTAAGAAAAGACAAGATACATAGCCAATGATAGAGCTAGAAGCTAGAATGCACTTAATATGTCAAGCCAAGATGGACAAAATAGACTAGGACAAGCCTTGGAAGAACTACAAGAAGTGGGTGGTAGTTGGGGGGAAATGGAGGAATGAAGCCCACTTGTTAGAAAAAGTGAAGATATGGTCATACCTAAGTGCCCCTTAAATAATTGTATTTGAGGAGTTGAAAGAAGAAACAACAAAGTTAATCATGAGTCGATACCACAAGGGGAATTTTTGGCTAGATAAACCCATTGAGATCACCCCAAACCTGATCCAACGAATCATGAGGTTGCTAAGTATGGGAGAAAGCATCCCAACAATGACCAATCCACTCAATTGAATTGAGATGTTTACTAAGGGAACTATTGCAAAGAACTCAAAGGGATTTCCAATAAGACAAGTCAAAGAGGGTTAGGTCAAATGGACTTGCATAATAATGTCTCTCTGCTTGACTAGTTCTGCTCAACCATATGATGCAAAGTTGAATATTTTGGAGGCAATCGAGCTAATAGTCGAGGAAGTAAAAGTATATAACTGGAAAGAGCACATTGCAGAAATCCTTAGGGTTAACTATGAAGACTGCCAAGATATGAGCAAGGCGATAAGGTATCCTTCACTGCTAATTTGGGTGGCCATGTCAAGGGTTTTTCCAATCATTGAAGTTGCATTTACCCTGCCTAAGAAAATGACCATGTGGAACTTCTAGTGCTTTGCCTCAAATTGGAAGGGAAAAACCAACGACGTCACACCATATTACATGTTTGCAGAATGGCTAAAGTAGATGAAGTCAACATGTAATAGATGGCGTGTACTAGAAAATATTATAAAAAACTTGCCATCGAGTGTACGTATTTAGATATCCCTAGACTTTGCAAAAGTGTTGTATGCACATGGAGCAAGAAAATAACTTAAGGAATTCAACTATGACACGAGGGTTGAGGAGATCTTTGTAGAGATTTCAGGGAAGTCAAACAACATGTACTCGATCCTAGAAGCAGTTAGAGGAGTTGCAAAGAAAATAATTACACCCCTACACAATAGAGAATTGGAGGAAGAGAATGAAGAAACAACATTTACAACCCCCTTTGTCAAAGGAATAATTGCACTTTAACAATATTGCCAATGATGAAAAAAACAAAGAAGTCAACCAAGAATACATATAAGGTTGATGTTGAGTCAGGTAGTCAATCGACTTGGGAGGATTTAGAAGTGCTTCTTCAAGGGATGGATGAGGTCAACTTTGAAGACGCCCCGACTGAAGAAGAAATTAGAAGAAGTAGCAATGAAGGTGTTGGCAAAAGATGGAAGGGAAAGTTAACAAGAGAACAAGAAAGGAAAAAAAAATAGATACTAAAGTCGAGCATAGGGAAGGAATATATTGAAGCAATTGAAAGAGTAAGCGTAATCATAATTGGAGTCCTCAAAAATAAAATCACTATCAAAAAACAAATCCAAATCAAATCCAAATAATTTCAACAACACAAAGTAGAGGAAGAAGCTCGAGCAATAAAGAATAAGAAGACAAAGGGACCCAAGATTATGGTAAAGTTCACAACCAAACCAATTGGACTAGCTATAGATCAAGTGGGGAAACTTCAAGAACCAAACCACTTCTAGAAAATACTATTTCACAATATTTTTCATCAAACCCACACAAGCATCAATGTTTTTATAGATTAGAATCGAGTTAAGCTGGAAAAATATATATAGACTTGCATTAAATGTCATATGATTAATCTAATCCAATTTTTATGAATGTAAAATAACGGGGTGAGTAGGTATGTGGGACCATCTTTCAACTTAAAAGAGCTCAATTTTAGAATGTGTGTTTCAAAATTGATCCACGTTGTGGAGAACTTTTTGCTATTTAGATGCACAAATTTAAAATAATTGATGAAGAATGTTTCATTGTTTTTTTCAATATAAATATACAATGATAATTTGCTTGAATTAGTGATGCAAGATGGGGAGAACTTTTGTTATATAGATGCATAGATTTATAATAAGTGATGTAAGATGGGGATAACTTTTGTTACATAGATGCAAAGATTTATAATAAGTTATCGAAGAATATTTTTTTTTGTCATGAGATAATATAAAATATATTGTAAAATATTCAAAGTTAAATAAATCGATTACGATAATTTATTTATGGATTATTGTTATCAAACTATTTAGATAATTGCTTTTTATGTTGATTCATTGTTTACTTTTTGTTTACAAACATTTATGTGGGATTGTCATAGACATATGATAGTTTCACACCAAAAATTTGGTTCACACACTTCCTTCAATACCATGTTTTGTTTTGAAAATTATGGATTTCCTCAAAACGAATGTAATTGAATATTGAACAAATACCAAATCTCATATATTTATTTGTTAGTTTACAATACGTCTTATTATGACATGTCTCTTATTATGACATGTCTTGCAGTGCTTGGGGCAATTGCTAGTTATTATTCATATGTAAGATGACAAGCAAGGTTTCTCATAACTATTGCAAGGTGGTGAAAGTTTATCTAAACTACCAATTTGAAGGAGCAATGTTATAGAAGGCAATGCATTTTTCCTTGGTTATGAGACTCATAAGGATAGGCTTTGCTCATTGAGGTAGGATTTACTCTACTAATTAACTCTCTAGTTTCTCGACATGGCCTTCCACCCACTGTTTAATCCTTTGATCAACTATGTGATTCCAAGAAATATTTGTATCCCAAGAGACATTATATCAAGTTCACCGGAGTATACAAGGGTTAAACCCTATAATGAAGGCACAAGTTGTTTCCCACTTTAGGAACATCGGTTTAAAAGGAAAAAAAAATGTTTTACTTTAGTTTTAATAACAGATATTACATGTGCAAAGTACAAATAATTACGAATTTCTATTTTTCCTAATTAGTAAGTTCCTATTGGTAAATTTAATAAATTAATGTAATCTCCAACATCTAGGATCACAAGAAGAGTGAATTCTTGATACTTTTGTAATAGTCTTAAAAGTCTATGTTGAGATTGTTTATTGCTTTATTTTATTTTAATTTGTAATATTTGTTGTTGAACAAAAATGACAATTAACCTTAATTATTACCAAAGTGAAGTTACACAAAAGCAAGTTTTGTAAGTTACATAGTGACAATTCTAGTAGTTTGCAATAGTTAAAAAATATGTAAGGGGCTTGTTTGCAATCCTAGTAAATAGACATGTTCCATAAGGTGAATGGGTCAAAGTTGAAGAGTCATGCCCACCAACAACAATATCATCACTCTTACTTAGCGTCAAATCCTTCAATTTAAGGGGGTAAACTATGAGTTTTGGAGTATTAAGTTGAAGAAGCATAGTTGCTCTCAGAATTTGTGGGATCTAGTTGAAACTATGTACCCAATACAAGTTGATATAGCCACTTACAATACATGGACACATGCTAAAAAACAATAGTTGAAAGAAAAAAGGCTCACATGCAATTTTCTACATTCAACAAGCCATGCATGAGTAAAGTTTCCCAATAATTTTCATAGCAATTAAGTCAAAAGAACCATGGGATATTCTACAACATGCAGATCAATGAACATATAATGTAAATATCATTAGGCTTCAAATGCTAAGGTGAGATTTTGATAACCTGTCAATGAAAGAATCAAAATCTACACAATAATTTTTTACTCGTGTTGTGTAAATTGTAAATCAAACGAGCTCTCATGGAGAAATATTATCACATCAGAAGATAGTCAAAAAATATTAAGAAGTTTGACTCCAATATTTGATTAAATTTTGGTTGTGATTGAGGAATCTAAGGATTTGGCAAAGCAAGTCAATTTTCTACATTCAACAAACAATGCATAAGTTGACTTTTTGTTAGGTTATTTAGACACTTAGGAGTTAGTTAAGATCGACTTGGTCTAATGTGTCTTTAGGTAAAGTGTGTTTTTTTGTGTGTTTCTTTAGTATGGAATAGTATGCATTTGTAGTTATGTAATCCGACAATCATAATATGTTCTAAACATAAAGTGATCTGTCTGTTCATATTCTCCTAGATACTAATGACTATATTGATTCATGGCTTCACACCCAACTAGTCCATGATCTCTATTTAAATAGCATGGGGGGTCATTCACTGATGGTCAATTATGATAAACTCTTATGTAATTTTTTTCCCTTTTCTATTAATATATTTCCTTAAGTGGACGTGTTAGGCTAGGGACATGGATTGTTTCCCTCTTTGAGGGTTTTAACCACATAATACACTAGTGTACTAATCTTTGATTTTCTTGTGTGAGAAGTTGCTTAAGGTGTTCGACCTATATGGAAATATCCTATTTTTTCAAACATGGTATTAGAGCCCATTGGAAGAGCCACTCCCATTGTTGATCGAGATCTTGAACCTATGTCGCCACATGCATCAATTTTTTTGGGGTTCTACTATTTATGTGCATGTATGGGTTGAGTGGGTTGTTCCATTGCATTTGGAGAATTGTTTTCAATTGGAAACATTTTTTGTTTCATTCGAAAAGGTTTATGTTTTCTCAAGATACGACCATTTTTGTCAAATTTAAAGGTATAAGTTCCATTATAGTTTTAATTTTTTTATATAGTGAATATTTTGATTTTTTTGTTTATATTCCCAGTTTGCGTATGTTCCTTATTTTATGCCTTGTGCGAACTCAAAAAACCAAAAACATATTGGAAAGTGTTTTATTTTTTGTGTATTCTCTTTTCTTTGCGCTTTACGTGATCTAAACAAATTAGAAATAGAGAGAAAAACTACATTTTCTGGTTATAGAGATCTAACCCTAATATTGTTAACTTTTGAATTTATTTATTTTTTTCAAAATTTCACTTGTTTTTGTGTGCAATTGTGTTGAATTTTTGTGTAGGAAAAATGAAGGGTTTTGGGGGCAAGCACACCCTTCGAGAAAAAAAATATATTAAAAAAGGCCCCCCTCCATCTTCATAACATTTTCTATATATTTTGCATTAGCTCACTTAGTTGAAATTTACTTTATTAAATAAGAGGTCTTGAGTTCACGTCTTTCTTTTTCATAAAGTTATTTTTTGAAATTTTTTATGCAACTTTAAGTTATCACATAACTTTATTGTAAAGTGTGTTTCACTTAAACTATAAAAGTGAATGACTATAAATTAACCTTAATGTTTTTTTTAAGTCACTTTTTGCATGCGACTTTAATTTATAAAACAACTTCATGTAAAAAAAATAAAATTGTAAAAGTGATTTTATATGCAAAATTAGAGAAAAACGGATTTTTTTTTTTACTCAGCAACTTCATTATGCGTGCATCACCACATAGGCTAACCTCTACTTGTCATGTGGCGCTTTGGTTCCCTTTTATGCCTTTCTTAAAAATAATACAACTTTGACATCCGAAGTTCGTTTTCCGTGCCATTTTTTTGAAACTATCTATTTTTTCAAGAGCTTTCCATCTAGATAATCCGTTTATGTTTTTGAAGCCATATTACATGTATATTTTAATATGAATAGTCCAAATGATATTTTTCTTATTAGTTTAAACTAATTCACATGGAAATCTTGTATGGAGGATGTACTACAAAGTAAAGGACTTTATAGGATTACCTTGGGAAAATGAATTCCCCCCATTGATGCTTCAAATAAATCCAAATAGGGTAATGGAAATAACAAAGAACACGGATTAATCAAAATGTCCATCTCTATTGATTTATGATTTCACCTTCAAAGAATTGATGACCCAGTTGAAGCTTGGGAAAATATGGAAAATGTATTTGTTAAACACAATGAGATTCGATCCCACCAACTTGAAAACCAATTGATTTCTTTAAATCCCAGTGATTTCTCTTGCATTGAAGATTATCTATCTAAGTTCAAAACACTCAAACTTTTAGTTGAAGATTGTAAAATAAAAAATAAGGATGCCCACTTTATATATGCTATTCTTGCTAAGATTGGTAGTGCATATTCTGTTTTTGTATCTACTTTTCACTCTATCAGAGAAGCTCTAGGGGATGTTTACAAAACACCCCATCTTGAATAATTTTTGTGATTATTTGATTAGAGAACAAGATAAGCTTCATCTTGGAGTGATCTACATTGCAGGTTCATTTAACAAAGCCTTAATGGCCTAACGAAAGTATAAATCCAAGCATTTGAAGAAAAAACATCCTTACAAAAACAAGCAAAACAAGGGTCCCAAACCTTCTAAGCCAACTTCTACTCCCAATGATGACAAAGGACCAAAATAAACAAGAAGAAGATTGAGAGACATTGTAATTTTTGTGGGTGAGATGGTCATCTAGAGTCTAAATGTTTCAAGAAAATGGAGGCCTTAGAAGCAACAATGAAGAAGCACAACACCAATCTTGATTTTTCTTCTTCTAACTCTTCTTCTCATGGTAATAGACCTTTTGCTTCTAGTTTTTGCTTCAATGAAACATCTACTTCTTCTTCTAATGAGTGGCTTATTGATTATGAAGCATCTTATTACATGACTAAGGATAAATCCATTTTTTCTTCTCTTAATGATTATAACAACAAACAAATATTTGTTGGTGATGATACATCTCTTAGTGTTGTAGCGTATGGAATAATGTATCTAGATGATGGTCATTTTAATGATGTATTATGTGTTCCAAGTCTCTCCTGCAATCTTCTTTTAGTATACCAAATCACTCATTCAGGTGAAAGTAAAATAATAGAGAATTCACTTCACCAAGTTGTAATTAAGGATTCGAAGGATCCTAAGCATATCCTAGCAACGAGAATTGTTGATGATATTACCAAGTTGTATGTATTTGACAACTTTGGGCCATCATCTTTTCCATCAATTTTTATTTCTTATAGTGATGAGTTGAGCAAACTTTGACATGAAAAATTTGGCCATCTAAACTATCACTTATTACAACAACTATGTAATCAAAATATAGTGATTGGTCTTCCTCTCCTTTCTTGTAGAGATGGTATTTGTGCCAGTTGTGTTCTCGATAAAAATAACTGAGAACATTTTGACAAACGTGCCTCTTGGCACACCTTGGTTCCCTTGCGGTTTTTTCATAGTGATTTGTGTGGTATGTTTCATTCTCCTTCTTTCTATGGGTTCAATTACTTCTTAAATTTCATTGATGACTTCTCCGAACACACTTGGGTTTATTTATTAAAACTTAGGAGTGAATTTTTTGACATGTTTTTGGCATACACGACCATTGTAGAAAAAACAATATGGACATCAACTGCAGAAGTTAAGAGCAAATAATGATGAAGAGTTTAACAACAAATTTACAACTTACTGCACTACATAGGGCATTTGGATGCAACATATTGTTCCATATCCATCACAACAAAATGGTGACGTTGATAGAACTAACTGCATATTAAAATAAATGGAAAATTGTATGATCCAATCTAAGGGATTAAGTCTTCATTTTTGGGCAGAAGCCTTTAATTGTACGAATTACATAGTTAATGTCACTCCCACAAAGGATTTAAAAATTATAACACCAAAAGAAGCATGTAGTAAATTAAACTAGATGTAAGCCACTTACGTGTGTTTGTTCCAGACCTATCACTTAGGCTTGTAAGAAAAAACAAGCTCTTTCTTTTTCTTCAGTAGAAGCAGAGTATTGAGTAGTAGTTAATGCAAGTGAAGAATCCTTTTGGATTTGAAAAATCCTTTCAGAGTTTGGATTCCAAAAACAACATTTGAACACACTTTAGTGTGACAATCAGAGTGCCATCAAGCTCGTGAAAAAGACAATTCTTCATGAATGCAACAAACATATTGAGCTACACATGTACTTCATTAGAAAGATTAATCAAGATCATGTTCTTGAAGTGCTTTTTTTCCCTATAGATGATCAAGTTGCAGATATTTTCGCAAAGTCTCTTATAGAAGCAAAGTTTTTCAAAATATGATCTATGTGAGGAGTTCACGAAGTTGTCATTAATGGAGTATAGGTCGTAATGCATGCTTCCTTCTTCTATTGTGTGACCTTTGTAAATCCTTCAATTTTATCCCAAGTTGTTCTTAAGGGGGGATATTAAAATATTTAAACATTTAGGATTTAGTTAAGATCAATTTGGTCTAATGTGTCTTTAGGTAAAGTGTTTTTTTTTTTATTGTGTTTCCTTAGTTTGCATTTGTAGTTATGTAATTCAACGGTAACACTATGTTCTAGACATAAAGCGATTCAATTATTCATATTCTTCTCGATATTAATGACTATATTGATCTATGGCTTAATACATGATTGGTCCATGATCTTTATTTAAAGAGAATGGATGGTCATTTATTGACGATTGATTGTGAGAAACTCTTATGCATTTTTTTTCTTTTTGCATTAATATATTGCCTGAAGTGGCTGCATTGGTTGGGGCCATGGATTGTTTCCCTCTTTGAGGGTCTTAATCATGTATTACACTGGTGTATTGATCTTCAACATGTATGTGTGAGTGGTTTATTAAGGCGTTTTCTTGTGTAAATACCCTATTTTGTCAAACACTTTCCCAATAATTGTAACAACTATCAAGTCAAAAGAAGCCTGAGATATTTTACAAAGTTCACATCAAAGAACAAATAAGGTAAATATCATTAGACTTCAAATGCTAAGAAGAGATGTTGAGAATCTCTTAATGAAATAAATTGAATCTATGCAATAATTGTTTACCCATGTTATGTGAATTGCAAATCAAGTGAGCTCTCAAGGAGAAATCTTATCAAATCAGAAGATAGTCAAAACATATTAAGAATTTGAACTTTGAGATTTTTTTTAGTTTTGCTTGAGATTGGGGAATCCAAGGATTTGGTGATGTTGTCCATTGACAAGCTCAAGGGGTCACAAACTTATGATCAATAAATTACCAAGTCTACAAATCACACTCCTCTTAGCTTTAGCATGCATTTTAATCACAAACCAACATTCATGATAGAAAGAATAAGAGAACAAACATTCTTCTCAAGGTGAATATTCATCAAATAGAGGCCCAGGAAAATGAAGTCTTAGAAGCAGAGGAAGAAGTACAAGAAGAGGTTGAGGTAGAGAAAGAAACAACAACTATGATGGAGATATTCAACATTTTGATTAAGTCTCATATTTGATGTCATTTGTTTTTGTAGAATGTAGGATTAAAAGATCTAAAATTACAAGTGGAGGGACAATTTCATAGACGAAAATGAAGAGTACGGTTTTATGTTTTTCACTTGTAATGTGGCTAAAGAATATTTGGAAGATGTTTGGTTTTTATATAATGGTTGCAACAAGCATATGACAAGTAATGAGAAGATACTATCCACATTAGATGAATTAGTGCAATACAAAGTGAATCTTGGACACATGACAACGGTTCTTATGATAGGTAAATGCATAATCTCAATCAAAACAAAGCAAGGT
>ML862189.1:0-18038 GCA_009831015.1 Picea engelmannii
CGTGCCATTGTCATTGATCATGGTGCACACTTCAAGAACCAGATGATGAGCGAACTGCATGTCAAATTGGGTTTTCGCCATGAAAACTCATCCCCTTACTACCCTCAGGCCAACGGACAAGTTGAGGCCATCAACAAAGTCCTGAAAACCATGATTCAACGCATGGTAGGGGAAAACAATACATCATGGCATCTACAACTTTTCTCCGCTCTCTAGGCTTATCGCACTTCTGTGAAAACCTCAACTGGATTTACTCCTTTCCAGTTGGTGTATGGCATCGAAGTCATTCTACCAATCGAGTGTGAGATTCCATCACTAAAACTCAAAGTAGAACTCCTACCCCATACTTCTTCCAAAGAAGAACATTTCTTGTATCTATCTAAACTGGATGAGACACGCCGTGATGCTTCTCTCGCTAATGATACACATCAAAAACGAATTAAGAGTCAATACAACAAATCCGTCCACCCTTGGACTTTTGCATAAGGAGACTTAGTCCTCATTTATGACCAAGCTCATGATAAATTGGGGACAGGTAAGTTAGAACCTCTGTGGCACGGTCCTTACATCGTGAAGTGTGTCCTATACATAGGCGCCTATGAATTAGTAGATCACGATGGAATTTCCCTAGGAGAGCCCAAAATGGGCTTTACCTTAAAAAGTACTATGCTTAGATTACCCAGCATGTGTACTTTGTAAATTATTGTATTTTAGTTTGGTGTGTCTATTTCTTTCACGTGCTCGAGTCTTTACCGTTGCCACTCATGATTGTGCTTGTGTTTTCATGCGCAAATGACATCTTCCTTTCCTATATTTTTCAGTTTTGCGAATGGCACTAGTCGACATACCCGGAACATTGTTTCGGCAGCATGGGTTATTTACCAATTTGACGAGGTGGTGAGTTCAGGAGGTATCTGCTTAGGACCAGCAACCAACAACTTGGAAGAATATCAGGCTGTCATCGGACTATTGACCCAAGCCTCCTCCCTAAGTATCTCTTGTATCATTGTGTTAGCGTCGGAAGTCACTACTGGATTGCTTACAGGAGCAGAGCCCAACACCCATCAGTTTTATGTCACGATAGTTTTAATGGATGATCAAATGGGGAGAGACTCGAGGAAATATCATTCTAACTTAGGGACTGGGTCTGGTATGTAAGGAACAAAGGAGGTCTTGATCTAACTTCAGCCAATGGGTTAATTAAAAGATGAGCAGGTGGAAGACTTGGTAAGAAATGTGAACAAACAACTTTGGGCAACAGGATTTCAGTGGTTTGCAGAAGAAAGACTCTGAATGCAAGATCCTCTTGGTTCAGGGTCTTAAGAAACTGAAAAGGGGACTTGAATGGATCCTCCAATTCCAAGTCACTTAGCATTGAGAAAAACACAAGGACTGATTAGAATAATGTAACTACTACAGTGATCCTATCCAACATCATCCTACAACAGCTACAACTCGACTGGATCCTCCAATTCTGAGCTGTTCTAACACAGTGTAAACAGAGATGTTAAAGAAGCTGACATTCATAAGGAAAGAAGTCTCAAAAGTCCATGCATAACCAGAACAACAGTGCTTCGTTAAATCTTTACACCGGGAGCTCTGCTCAACCATCGATAGATACAAAAATGGTGAAAACGCCTACATATACTCAAAACAACAACAGCAACAAAATCGAGACATTGCATTAAAAATTTGCGTCTGCATGGATTCTGACAACCTTCTCTTGCAGTCTCTGAGTGATCATGCACTTGTGGCAGACGCAATTGAACTTCTTACAGTTTCATGGGTGAATCGATGTGCTCTTAATTCGTCGTTGGACTTTCCCATTATGGCAGAGGTGATGTCTAACCACCACCAACCACCTCAATAACTGCTTCATTGGGATTGAGGATGGCCCGGCCAACTCGACACCTTTGGGACGTGGAAAGCCCCTCGCACTGCCACCTGGATTAACTGAACTGCCTGATGAATAGGCATGCTGGCCAGCGCGAAGGATAGGGCGCATAATGGGAGTGGTGGCGCCAACATTGTGAGGGTGAGGTAAGAAGTGATGAGGTGTGAGAGAGGTTACAGGGGGAAGACACGTGGCGGAAGGAAATAAGCGGAGGGGACAGGAGATGAGATATAATGGACACACTTTTAGTGGGAGGCTAACATGGAAGGGAGCGGAACACATGGCAGGTGGTGAGTGGATGATGAGATGGACTAAAAGAGTGGAGATGGGGGGACACATGGCAACTGGGGAGAAGGGCCCACGTTGATTAAAACAAAGCAGCTGAGAAGGATGGGATCGCCTTAGCGCCGTTGATCCGGGTGCTTTGATCTTGGTCATTGGGAAGATGCGCGCCTGATTCCGGACCCCCCCCCTCTTCTTAAAGGTAGAAAGGCGGGGGGGGGTCCGAAATCGCCTTGAGCGACATTGATCTGGGTGCTCTGATCGTGACCGTTGAAGAGGTCTGCCCCCGATTCTGACCCCCCCCCCCCCTCCGCTTAAAGGTAGAAAGGTGGGGGGGCTCCGGAATCCGATGCGCACCGTCGATCCGGGTGCACGAAATCCTGCCATCCAGAATTGATTTCCATTTAAACACAGTCGCATTAGCATCCCAAACTTAGGACAAGTGGGTTTTTAACCCATTCCTTTGCATTTTACCCCCCTTTGCAAGAAATGTCACTAACATTAGGCTCCATGGGGGATAGAGTCGTCCTGTGATGCTCTGAGGACTCTTTTGCAGATTTAGTGCCTTGTTGTTGGGATATGGAGTCATTTATTAAGATGAAAACAAAAACAATATTTACAAAAATCAAAGAGCCGACTGTGGCTCACAAAAAACATATTTTCAAGAAATGCCCGTTTACTGGGCCATTAAAAACTTCTTTGCCTTCCAAATCCTGCAATCTGTAAGTGTTGTTTGAAAATACTTCAGATATCTTGAAAGGCCCAAACCAGAGGGCATCAAACTTGTTGTGCTTTCCCTTTTCTTGTATGGGTGCATCCCATTTGAGTACCACATCACCCAGATCGAATTCTTTCTTTTTGCTCTTCCTATCAAAAGCCTGCTTGATCTTCTGCTGATGATTATAGGCCTTGTCCATGACCTATTCTCTGATCTACTGCACTTCCACCATCTGATGAATCCTTCTGACCATATGGTTAGGCTCTCCTTCAAGGTCCTGGAGGAATTTCACCACAGATACGGCGAGTTGAGTAGGGAAAACAACCTCTGCTCTGTAAACAAGTTGGAAAGGTGAGATGCCCAGGGATTTCTTGATTGTCACCCGATCAGCCCATAGAGAAAATTTGAGCTTCGAATCCCAAGCCCTTTTATTATCTTCCAACAATTTCTTAATGAGCTTAATCAGGATTTTATTTGAAGACTCTGTCAGTCCATTCCCTTGAGGATAATAGGGAGTAGAGTGAATCAGTGAAATCTCAAACTGTTCATAGAACTTGATCAGAGGCTCAGACTTGAAGGAGGCAGCATTATCAGTGATAATTCTACTAGGGCAACCAAATTTGGCTATGATGTCTTCCAGGAGGCTGATAATTACTTTGTGGGAAGTGCTCCTGGTGGGAACAACCTCTATCCACTTGGTGAAATAATCTGTCACAGCGAGGATCCATCTATGCTGGCCACTTGAGGGAGGATGAATCTCTCCAATGAAGTCCAATCCCCACTGTTGAAAGGGTGTTGAAACCACTACAGGATTTAATGGCATATATTTGAGTTGTTGCTTACCTGAGAACTTCTGGAATTTGATGCAAGCTCTGACTTCTCTGCAGACATCAGGGAATAAAGTGGGCCAGTAATACCCAGCCCGGAGGATCTTGTGAGATGTGGTCTTCCAGGAATGATGACCTCCGCAAAGACCGCTATGGAAATCGAACATAACCTTCTGGGCTTCTTGTGGGTCCAGACACCTTAAAAATACCCCTAGAGGGTCTTTCCAGTACAATGCTTGGTCAATGAGGCAATATCTAACCGCTTTGAGCTTTAGAGCTCTATCCTTACTTTTTCCCAATCCATCAGGAGGCTTTAATTCTTGCAGAAAATACAAGATATCTTTGTACCAGGCTCATGATGCTAGAAATAAGGCGCCCTGGAAATGCTTGTTGGATGGCTCAACTTGCTCATTGATAAAGCTAATCCCCAAGGTTTTGCAATTGGATTCAGCCAACAACTTGGCTAAACCATGCCCCTTTATCAACTTGGTGGGCTTGATCTCCAGATCAAATTCTAAGATTTTGGCGATCCACTTGCCTCTTCTTCCGTCTATGTCAGGCTATATGAGAATGTCCTTCACAGAGGCTGAAGGAACATATGCAGTGATCCTCGAGTGCAAGACATAGACTCTGAAAGATTTGAGAGCTTTCACCAGGGCATAGGCCTACTTCTCCATGATCTTGTACCGGAGTTCAGCATCTCTCAATGCCTTGTTGTAGAAGGCAATAGGTTTCTCTCGCCCTTGATCATTTTTCTGCAACAAGACCGCGGCTACTGTATCACAAGAAGCAAAAGAAAAAATCAGAAAATCTTTGGAATAATCAGGACTGATCAGCACAGGTGCCTCAGTCAATGCCCTTTTAATTTGGACAAAATATTCCCTGGGTTCAGCGGTCCATTTTACTTCATTTCCCTTCCTGAGAATGGTTGTGATGTGTCTCACCAGCTCAACAAAATTTGAGACGAATCTCCTCAGAAAATTAATCTTCCCCAAAAAGGCATGAACCTCATTCTTAGATCTGGGAAGTGACAGGGTCTGAATTGCTTCTACCCTGCTAGGGTCAATCCTCACTCCCTCTAGTGATACTATATGGCCTAATAGCTTTCCCTCCTTCATAGCGAACAAAGATTTTTTGGGGTTTAAAGATAGGCCAAACCTCCGACACTTCAGGAAAACTTTCTTCAAGTGGCAGCAGTGCTCCTTGTCTGTCCTGGAGAAGACTTTGATGTCATCCAGATAAATTACCACAAACTGGTCCTTCTCTCCGATGAATGCTATGTCCATGGATCACTAAAATGTTTCTCCTGCATTCATCAATCCGAAAGGCATTTTGGCATACATGAATGTGCCCCAAGGAGTGGTGAAGGCCGTTTTTTCCCTGTCCTCAGGCATGACTGATATCTGATTGTAACCAGAGAATCCATCAATCATGGATATTCTAGACGCACCAGTGACCTTCTGCAGTATGTGTTCCATATTGGGCAGGGGATAATTATCTTTCTCTGAGCTCTTGTTCAGGTTCCTGAAATCGACACAAAGCCTAATTTCTCCACTTTTCTTTCTTACCGGGACCAAATTGGCCAACCATTCGGAATATCTTAAGGGGACGATGATGTGGGCCTCTAACAGCTTCTTCACTTATTTCTCCATGACAGGCAGCAACAAGGGATTTATCTGTCTTAGCTTCTGCCTAAATGGATTAGCCTCTTCCTTCAGTGGGATCTTGTGTTCAATGATTGATGTGTCATATGTCTTGAGGTCTTCATAGGTCCATGCAAACACATCAGCAAACTCTCTCAGCAACTCAGTATATTTAGCCCTCTGATCCATGGTCAAACTTCTTGACAACTTGACAAACTTAGGCTTCTCTGGTGTGCCAATGTTGCACTCAGCTGTGTCAGCATCATCACCTGAAATTCTACCTTTTACTGCCACATCATTCCCATCGAATAATCTCTCTAATGGGATTAGTCCCCTCGGAATGTGATTGCTAGGCAGTTGAATAATGTCATGCTTTTCTATTTTACTCAGCAACTTACCCCCATCAAACCCTTCTTCGGAGATGGAATCTTGGTCGATATGCATCTCTGAAAATTCTTCGATAGTCTCCAAGAAATTCTTGATCTCGAGATCATCCTCAAACACCTTCCAATGTTTGACGTTGTCAGGTATGGAGGGCCTGTATTTTACTTCCACATCATACTTAAACTTGGGCGGCAAGGGTACTTTAAAATTGCTTGCTGATGTAGCCAAGGAATCTGCAACTGTGTTCTCCTCTCTTGGGATGAAAGAAATGTTAAACGCTGAGAAGAAACTGTCAATTAGGTCCCATACCTCATTTATGTAACTCCTGAGTCAAGGATGCTTGGCCTGATAAGCGCTTATGATCTGTTGGACTATCAACTCAGCATCTCCGAACACGGCTACTTCCTAAATTCCCATTTCCCTTGCGGCTCTTAATCCTAGGATAAGAGATTCATACTCTTCCACATTGTTGGTAGCTTCGAATTCTAATTTGTATGACAGAGATGTGGTTTCCTGAGCAGGTGACACAAAAACTACCCCAGCTCCAGCGCCTTCTTGGGAAGAGGCTCCATCAAAGAACATTTTCTAGACGGGGGTGATGGAGGGAGGAAATTTAGGGGGAATGGTGGGATGCTTTCTGAGTTTGAGAGGAGGCTTGGGGGCATGGGTGAGCTGTAGTAAACTAGAGCCTAAATCAGTGTCTAAGGCAAAGATGGGATGATTGGTAGGGTTGGCTTCATTTCTGATTATGTAGGCCAGTTGGGCTTCCCTGTATAGTCTTCTATGCTCTCCTCCAAACACTGGGATAGTAGCATATGTAAGGTCCATCTGCAAGGTTCCCCCCAGTCTTTTTATCCAAGATCTTGACAATAGCATACCAAACTTGGGGGGGACATCAGCTATTATGATATCCATGACCACACTTTTCATGGGAAGTTGAAACAAGGTCACAACCAAGTCTTTAATAACTCCAAGACACTGAACTCTCCTCGAGTCAAAAGAATAGAGGTCATGATAGGCTCGGGTGACTTCTGGCCCTAACTCTTCCATGACAGTTTTGGGCATGAGGTTGTGAGAAGCCCCTGAGTCCATCAAGAAGTTGTGCAGTACTTTATCATGTATGTTCAAGGACGTGTAGAAAGGAGGGGATGAATCATCTTTGTCTTCTACCATAGGACCTAGAATAACTGCAGGCTTTTCATCTTGGAGGTTTATGGAGTCTGTGGGAAGGCATGAGGCTTCGGATTGTAAAAGCTCAGAGAAGCATTTTTTAAATTATTCATGTTTAATTAGCTCAGTGAGGGGCACAGGGATTCTGATCTTTTGAATCTCATGCTCGAAATTAAAAGAATATGTAAGATTTGGAATTTCTCTTATTTCGGGAACATGATTGTGGACAATGGGAGAGGGGGGTTGAGCCTTCTTACCTCTGTGACTGTCTGCTTCTTCATTCGCAGGCTTCTCTGTTCTAGTGGACTGCTCGGGAATATCAGGTGTTGTTTCCTTTTTGTCGGACCTCGGGTTATACCTACCTCGACCGTCGTTAACCTTGTCTCCCTTGCTCAATTCATTTAGCTGACTATCCATGAGAGACTCCTTGTAAGCTACTTGAGTGAGATGAGGAAAAGGAGGAGTGTCTCCTAAGTAGTGGATTTCAGGATCAAGCTCATATGTTTCTCTTTCTTCCTCATCGGCCACAAAATTGTTCTGAAGAGGGGCCTGAATTCTCTGGTCTTCTCTGTCTCTTCCTCTTTCCTTTTGCACATTCGGGGGAGTAAAATTGTTTGGCCTCCGGAAACCTCCTTTGTTTTCGGCGCTCTGAGGGCCCTTGTATGCTTGCCTCCTTTCCACCTCCAGTCTCTCCATCTCTTCAAATAGAAACTTCATCATCTGGGTCAGTTCATCCACTTGAGTGTGGGGCAACGATGGGCCAGAAGTTGAGGCTTCAGACTTTCCTTTTCTTCTATCTGCGTCAGCCTTGCTCCTCAGTCTGTCAGCTGCTAATATGTTAGATTTTACTTCTATGGCTGCATCTTGCATTTGAGCTAAGGAGGTGGCTCTTCTTACTCTCCATAAAAGGTATAAATCAGGGTCAAATGCACCAGCATAGGAAATTTGGGCAGACGCTTCTGAGGGATTTATCTCTGCAGGAATCCTGTTATACATCTTATTGAATCTTTTGGAGAAGTCAGAAACAGATTCTCCTTCCATTTTCTTCAACGACCCAAACTCTGTCATGTAATACATGAAATCTTTCCTATCTCCCCACTGCCTCAGGAAAATGTTATCCAGAGCTTCGATCCCAACATTAGATCTGGGGGCCAATCCTCTAAACCACTTCATCACCTCGCCATCCAGGCTCTAGACGAAGACCCTCATCCATAAATCTTCATTTTCAATGTCTAGATTGTCTGCATAACTGTAGAAAGCAACCAAATGCTCTTCCGCAATTATGTCTCCTTCCCCAGTGAACTTGGGCATGTATTTCAAGTAATCCCCAGCGGGAAGAGGATTCATAGGATGGGGTAGGACTAAGGGAGCATATCTGGCAGCGACTATGGCGTCCATTCTATTCAGAGGGGGATTAGCACTAGCCATAGGAATATTAGGTGGAGGAGAGCTGGGAGGAGAAGGAGATCGCGAAGGGGCTACTAGGAATGAGTCCCGAAGTGGAGTGGGAAACAAGAGGGGATTTAAGGAGAAGGCTACCGAGCTCAAGTCAGTAGGTTCTTTTCTTTGTGCATGAGTGGTAAAGATAGGAGTGGGGAAATCTTCTGCAGTCACGGGTCTTCGCCGAGGAATAGATTCAAAGGAGAGGGGAGTGACAAGGATTTCTCCCTCCAGTCCCAGACCAGGAAGGGAAAAATCAGCAGGAACACTCCCAAAATTCAGGAAACGGGAAACCTCTGAAGGAGGTCTATCAAGAAACTGAGGAGGAGAAAAAGGTGTTCTTACAGAAGGAAATGGCAGATTACCTATTTCGGTGGTGGAAGCTTCTTCTTTAGGGGCCTTTCATTTTCTGAGAACCACCTTTGGATCAGTTACAGGTGTAGCTAGAGGCAGCTGTGGATGTGACCGCATATGTCTACCTCTGGAAGCCACAATTAAAACAGCGGGTTCGCCCCAGTGGAGTCGTCACAATGGAGTCGCCAAGTGCACAGTAGCAATCTCAATAGTTCTGATATCTTATGCACCTTCAGAATCAGCTAATCATTGTCGTTCAATCCTGGGGAAAATATTCAACTTCGTCCCCGGCAACGGCGCCAGAAATGTTAGCGTCGGAAGTCACTCCTGGATTGCTTGCAGGAGCAGAGCCCAACACCCATCAGTTTTATGTCATGATAGTTTTAATGGATGATCAAATGGGGAGAGACTCGAGGAAATATAATTCTAACTCAAGGACCGGGTCTAGTATGTAAGGAACAAAGGAGGTCTTGATCTAACTTCAGCCAGTGGGTTAATTAAAAGATGAGCAGGTGGAAGACTTGGTAAGAAAGGTGAACAAACAACTTTGGGCAACAGGCTTTTATCGGTTTGCAGAAGAAATACTCTGAATGCAAGATCCTCTTGGTTTAGGGTCTCAAGAAACTAAAAAGGGGACTTGACTGGATCCTCCAATTCCAAGTCACTCAGCGCTGAGAAAAACACAAGGACTGATTAGAACAATGTAACTGCTACAGTGATCCTATCCAACATCATCCTACAACAACTACAACTCGACTGGATCCTCCGATTCCAAGATGTTCTAACATAGTGTAAACAGAGATGTGAAAGAAGCTAACATTCATAAGGCAAGAAGTCTCAAAATTCCATGCATAACCAGAACAACAGTGCTTCGTTAAAGCTTTACACCGGGAGCTCTGCTCAACCATCGATAGATACAAAAATGGCGAAAACGCCTACATATAATCAAAACAACAACAACAACAAAATTGAGACGTTGCATTAAAACTTTGCGTCTGCATGGCTTCTGACAACCTGCTCTTGTAGTCTCTGAGTGATCGTGCACTTGTGGAAGACGCAATCGAACTTCTGACAGTTCCGTGGGTGAATCGACGTGCTCTTAATTCATCGTCGGACTTTCCCATTATGTCGGAGGCGATGTCTAACCACCACCAACCACCTCAATAACTGCTTCATTGGGATTGAGGATGGCCCGGCCAACTCGGCACCTTTGGGATGTGGACAGCCCCTCGCACTACCACCTGGATTAACTGAACTTCCTGATGAATAGGCGTGCTGGCCAGCGCAAAGGATAGGGCGCATAATGGGAGTGGTGGCGCCAACATTGTGAGGGTGAGGTAAGAAGTGATGAGGTGTGAGAGAGGTTACAGGGGGAAGACACATGGCGGAAGGAAATAAGCGGAGGGGACAGGAGATGAGATATAATGGACACACTTTTAGTGGGAGGCTAACGTGGAAGGGAGCGGGAACACGTGGCAGGTGGTGAGTGGATGATGAGATGGACTAAAAGAGTGGAGATGGGGGGACACATGGCAACTGGGGAGAAGGGCCCACGTTGATTAAAACAAAATAGCTGAGAAGGATGGGATCGCCTGAGCATCGTTGATCCGATCGCTTTGATCTCAGTCGTTGGGAAGACGCGCGCCTGATTCCGGACCCCCCCCTCTGCTTAAAGGTAGAAAGGCAGGGGGGTCTGAAATTGCCTTGAGCTTCGTTGATCCGAGCGCTCCGATCGTGACCGTTGAAGAGGTGCTTCCCCGATTCTGGAGCCCCCCCCCCTCTACTTAAAGGTAGAAAGGCGGGGGGGCTCCAGAATCTGATGCACGTCGTTGATCCGGGCGCGCGAAATCCTACCATCCAGAATTGATTTCCATTTAAACACAGTCACATTAGCATCCCAAACTTAGGACAAGTGGGTTTTTAACCCATTCTTTCACATTTTACCCCCCTTTGCAAGAAATGTCGCTAACACATTGTTTACTTAGAATCCCAACTCGTGGTCTATCAACTCAAACGTATCTACGCTATCCGTAATCCTATCCTGCTACGTCTCCACCTGCAAGTTCGTCGTCTTGAACAAATGTTTGATTACATTAAATATAGACACATTCCAAGAGAACTCAATAGTGTTTCGGATTCGTTAGCTAATTACATCATGGATCGGTATCTCGCCCACATATAAGATTTAAGGAAATCAAAATTGTACATCAAATGTAAATTAAAAAACATCACAGACATCATCATGTACAAATCATTTGGCACTGTAAAAACTCAGAACTATATATATATATATATATATATATATATGGCATGACTGAAATGTTTTGATTACATCAAAATATATAGAAGAGCAAAATGTTGGGTCTTTAAACCCCTACAACATCGTCTGACAAGGCATACAAAAATATGATCACCAGAGAGACTCTAATCTCCATGCACTACATTGTGCTGCGAGTAACATATCACTACATGCACTACGTGTCTCGGTAGAGAATTGACATTCTCTGGCACTCCCACAGTGTGCCTCTGCAGATGTAAAGGCACTTCTCCCCCCCGTAGAAGAGGAATGCCCATCGTAAGGCCTTGGAGGTTTCTTTCAACCTCCCGGAGACCTATCATGGGTACTCCTGGATCTGCTACAATCGGAGCACACCCAGGACATCCTGGTATCAGTATATCATCTAGGCGTGCTGCTCTCTTGTCTGCATGTTGAAAACAATACATCTTTTAAAAACTCTTCTATATACCCAAAAAAATACATATACATTAAAAACTTAAAAAACAAAAACTAGACAAGGTATGGCTCGGTCTCTTACCTGACACATCCCAATCTTCCCCCATGAGTAAAATCAAATCCATGCTCCCGCGGAAATCTACCTCAGCATATGGGAAGTCTTCTATCCAGAGATATTGTCGTCTCAGCCAAGCAAAGAAATCGCTAGTGAAACGGAACTCTGACTCCGCTACTAGCCTCAGAGACAGACTAGTCCACCTATCCATCCTTGGTTCGTCCACTGGTCACACCGCCAGTGCTATCTGAGGCTGCATCTAGGGGATGCGCTCTAGGAAAAATGAGACCAGAAAAGAGCCGTAACCAAACTGTTTATGTCCCATCCTGCACCGTGAAACCTGATCCTTCACATTTCGAAGGAACCATGCACTCCAGTTGAACAGTGTTGGTTCCAAACAATGAACACCATAAGCCACCTGCGATCTTGATGCCAGATGCGCACTAGTACTGCCCGTCACACTCATGATGGCAAACAAAATGGACCGGAGCGGTAGCTCTCGGATATCCTTGATAGGAATTCTACCCCCTACCAGTCTTGCTCCTGGAACGTAGTGACATGCCAGATACACACCCACTTGCTCAGGTAGCGCCAGTCAAGATATGGGAACCCCTCTTTTCGAGAGGCCAGTCAAGAAATACACGTCTTCTAACTCAATGGTTAGAAGTTGTGTGCCAATCTGGAATCTTTGCTCCGCAACATCCCATAAGCCGATAATGTGCTCAAGCAACAAAATATCCTTCTTCATTTTTTGCAATTTGAAGAATTTTAGTAAGCCACAAGCTCGCAATGCGGCCCTTGTGTGAGGACTCCGCAAGGCATCCAAGTCATCAATCTCATGCTCCCATTCTTTCCACTCGATCATGGTCGTCGAAATCACCTACAAAACAAAAAGAATAAAGAATTTCATTATTTCAACATTTTGGCAATTTCGGAAATTTTCAAAAGCAATCTAAAAAACATGAAATCTAATGCCCACATTATTTAAAAAGACCACACCCTATTTTACAATCATCACGCCCTCTCTTAGCCATTCAATGTTCATCACACAATAAGAAAAACGTTTTAAAATGAAAACGATTTCTCTATGGTTGTGTGGGCATATGTGAGAATTTTTCATGGTTTCTTTGACAAAAATGACCCATCCACTTAGATATTAAGGCTTTGGCATCATGGCTATCCTCTTCTAAAACATTTTTGCAAAAAGAATGCCCTTTTCTCATCATTTTTAAAAGAGGCCGATTTGGTCCTTTTTGGGGCAACTTAGGGCTTCATTTTTTGAATTAAATGTTGCTATGAAAATGAATATTAAACCATGTAATTGGAAGAAGGAGAGATGAAGATCTACCTGGTCTGAACAGTGAGAGAAACGGTCAACCGTAGCTCCGGTATCAAGTGAAACAAGATCCACCTCCGAAATGAGAATCTCCACTACTCCAAAAATCCTTGTGCAAAATGAAATGGTAAATGGAATTTTCATTGTGTTGATATTTATAAATTTCCATTTTTTATAAGGTATAGTCATTTATGGGTTTCTCTAACAATATAATGGCTTCACTAAACCCCTGGTTTGTATTTTTGACATTGCAGGTTTCCTGGCAGTTCTGATGGGTTATTTACCTTGTCGCACTCATGAGCATAGTCTTGGTTCATTCTCAAGCTCGAAAACATGAGAACGTGTCGGGTAAACTTTTATCTCTTTTTCGGACCCGCATGGACACACGAAAAAGGAACCCCCCTGGAGTCATCTTTAAACCCTTTTCAGACTCTCTAAATATGAAAAGATTGTCGAGTGACCTTGCTTCCTTTCACACTCATTAAAAGGTTCGAAAGGACGTCTTTCGAGCGATTGTTTATCTCTTTTTCGGTCTCGTTAAACTACTGTACGGAAAAGGAACTGAGAGAGTTCTCTTTTAAGTTTTTTTCCAAACTCTATAATCCTGAAAATCCTTCGATTTTTCTGTCTTTGGACTCATTAAAGCACACATCGACAGGCCCATACAAGATCAAACCCTTACTTCTTCCAGTTCGTCAAAAAAGGAAGAGGAACTTACCGAAGGTGAGTTATATCGAGCATGTGTTATCCTCCTCGAGCTCATTAAATAAAAAAGAGGTACTCGTCTATCTGGATGAGGGAAAAATTGGAAGAAGCAAGCCAAGCAGTCTCTTGAGAACATTATCAAGTAATTCTTAGAGTCGCCCTTGAACACGACACTTTGTCTTTTGCACGCATTATAACCCGCTGAACCTCTGCACTGAGCCAATCCTTTAAGTTTCTTTCACTCCTTTGGGTCACCTAACATAAGTCACAGCATCCATTGCATCATCAAGTTTTGGTCCATGTCATGTTTCTAATGTTGCGCCTCAGTGTTCAAGGGAAGTATCTGCCTCTAGAGTCAGCCATCCCAAATATCTTGCCTCAGAACCTATGTCAGTCCATGTCCTTTTGATCCACCAATTACATCTCTATGTCTGTTTCATGTCGTTGATGAGGGATACATCAAGGCCCTCCTTCGACGAGGTTATTCCTGTCGACCCCAACATGTTATCCGAGAATTAGCCTTAGAAACCAGTTAGTACTTTGGGACCTGCATGCCTCAATGGCAAGCCTCCTCACATTCAACAATAGGTTTGCATCATTGACCTCTGATCAGATGATTCCATGGATGTTCGACTCCAACTCATCCATTCACATTCATTGGAATGTGCTAAGGTACCTTGGGAATCATTGACATTAATGGTGATCTCCCTCGCACTTGTTAACGGTTCATACCATTGACCGGTAATTAAGTGGTTTCTTCCATGTTCGACATCGGGACATCTATTCACATGGTTAGAATCATACCACATTGGGATCAGTAAGAAGACCCTGGGTTGAGTAATCACTTTGATATATACTTTGCCCAGGTTGTGAAGGAGTTTCTTTTGGACAAACGATGCATACACTGTTACATAGATCCACTTTGTATTGGTCGTGGCTATGTCTTGTCACCTTGTAGATCCACTGTGTATTATTCGTGGCTACAATCATTCCAGGTCATCAGAGTATAGATCCACATTGTATCCTCGATGGATATACCTTTTCATCAATACAATTATGGATCCGCAGTGTATTTTATGGCGGCCATATCTTGCAAGTCTTGATCACCCAAGCATAGGTATGCATGCCTTGGGTTTTGAAATATGTCATAATATTTGTTGGATGTTTGTGTGTAGCTTCTGTCAGGTTCTCCGAGTCTATACCCTTGCCTGAAAGTCTACAAATCATTTCAGTTATCAGTTCGCATATTATAACTTCATACTTTGGGGGGCAATCTGTTACACCTCAATATTGCTCACTCTGATAAGTGTCGTAAGTGTCGCATGATCCTCTCAATTGTCGCAAGTGTCGCATGTCATTCACAAGTGTCACAAACATCAAACAAAGCATACTGTCATGATGACGACACCAAGGAGACATCTATAATAACTCAGACACTTGATTTGGAGGAAGGAGAATGATTAACTGAAGTCAAGGAACTCTTATCACCTGAAAGGAGCTCTTAAACAAGGGTTTGGAAGGTGAGCGCTCCTCTGTATCAGCCTTAGGAGCATTGGCGCTCCTCTGTATCAGCCTTAGGAGTGTTGGTGCTCCCCTATAAGGTCTTAGGGAGTATTATAAAGCCCAATTGCCCCTCTGAAGGAGCATTATCCATCCTTAGAGCGCGAGCGCTCCCCTCAAGCTTCCTAGGGAGAGCTATAGCACCCTGATGCCCCTTTTGAGGGAGCGTTGTCTAATCTGGGCAGTGGTTGGCCCATTGAGGAGAATAAGGGAAGGATCTTTCAAGTTTGGAAGGCAGTTGCATTCGAATTCTTGGTTCAATCAGAAGATCCCTGATCTAAGGAGGGAATTTCTCAACCTACCCTAAAGATACCTCAAGAGGTTAAGCCTCTCTTAACCTATAAAAGTAGGCTCCTTGATGGTGAGAAGGGGGAATAATTGCTAGCATGAAACCTATGATCTCATAGGAAACACACAGTCAGCCAAAGGAGAGTGATCAGTGAAGTTGCTATCATCCAAGTTGTGGATCTTTCGAGCAAGGGTTAGACAAAGGGGACTTGACGAAGCTGTCGCATTCGCATCTACGATTGTAAGTACTGCTGTCGTTATTCTCATTAATATGACACACTTGGCCTGTTTCTTTCTAGTTCATGTCTGATCTTACATGAACTTATCATTGATGGATAGATCTATTTTCAAGCTAATATCAATAGAGTAGGAAGTGGTCGTACTTTGTTTGTCTACAGGACTCATCGATGAGCGAGAGTTTGGAACTCGACTCAGAGCATGCAGGGACAAACGTCGATAAAGAGGTACTTCTATTCTCCTTCCTTCTCATGCATTAGTTTGTATAGATTTGAAAGGAATTCAGTGTCCATGTTAAGCACTTTCTGTCTTAGAGTTTAGGGTCTAGCTCTTTGAGGCAATCTACCTGTCCGCAGGGAGATTTTCCTACAACAACAAGTAAATAAGGAACAACTTCAAGATATTGTACTTTTAGGCATTGTGGTGAAAGATGAATCCACAGATAGAAAGAAAGAAGTCAAAGCTCAGAGAGATGATGAATCTACCAATGAAGATGATGATGAATACACATCGGAGTAGAAATTGTTCTAAGTCATCCGACTTAGAGACTCCCAGGTAATATGAATATTAGATAGGGGAAGTCTATGTGATAGCTATGACAAGAACAAAGAACCATGCTTCGAGAAACTCGCAGAGTTTGAGAAGATAGATCCAGAGTAGTTAGTTAGCAGAAGTACAGTTTGATAGATTAATCAAGACTTCATGATAGTATAATGATAAATGGGTCAACATTATGGACAATTGTGCAAGTAGAGTCTTAGGTAGTATCGATAGAGATGGATTCATAAGAATACTTAGCAGGTTTGGAAAAATATATGACAGTTGACGAGAGAATGGATTCATAGATTGGTTCAGAGAGTGGCTCAAAGACAAAGGAACATTATCATAATGGATGATAATTACACAGGAAATGGCTTGAACAATGCTAATGGATTCCAAATTGACAGATATTTTTTGGACACATGTAGTGCATACATCAGTTCACATTCAAAACAGAGTAATGCTCAGAAGCAACAATGACAAAACTCCATACGAACTATGGAAAGGAAGTGCATACAACAACCTCTACATCAAGGTAACTCAAGATGGTATTTTATTAATTGAAGTTTATATTGATGATATTATTTTTGGAAGTATTGGTGATAGGTTAAGCCAGAAATTTGCAAAGGATATGCAGAATGAATTTGAAATGTCATTACTTGGAGAACTATCTTTCTTTTTGGGTCTTCAAATACTTCAAAGCAACCAAGGAATTTTTATTTCTCAAACTAAATATATTAGAGAAATCTTAAAGAGGTTCAGAATGAAATATTGCAAACTAGTTGCAAGTTGAGAAAAGATGATGATTCAAAGTATACAGACCAGAGGAAATACAGGTCAATGATTGGCATCTTACTATATGTGACAACATCCAAACTAGATGTAATGCAGACAGTTGGACAAGTGACATGATTTCAAGCAGCACCAAAGGAAACACATGTCGTAGCAGTGAAGAGGATTTGCATATATCTCAAAGGAACATAAGAGTTTGGATTATGGTATCCAAAAGGAAAGGATCTAACACTTATTTCCTACACATATGCAGATTGGACAAGTTGCATTGATGACTGACGAAGCACCAGTGGATTAGTGTTCTACTTGGGTGAGTGTTTAGTATCATGGCTAAGCAAGAAACAATCATCAGTATCCTTATCTATAGCCGAGGAAGAGTATATTGCAGCAACAACATGTTCTACACATGTTCTATGGATGAAACAAACTCTGAAAAATATACAGGTTGAGTATATTGAGCCCATTCCAATCTATTTTGATAATACAAGTGCCATCAATATCTCAAAGAACCTGGTGTTGCACTCCAAGATGAAGAACATTCCAATCAAATATCACTTTCTACAGGAACAGGTTGCAGAGAAGAAACTCAAATTTGAATATGTGGGAACAAAAGAACAAGTGGCAAACATCTTTACAAAATTGCTTCCAAGGGAATCCTTTGAGTATTTTCGCAAGAGACTTGGAGTAATTTATACTCCAAAATGAATGCTTTTGAATTCTTATCTTATATGTCTTATATTTACACGAAGAAGCACCATAAAGAGGATTTTTCATGTTGGGGTATCCTTTTCAGGAAGAGCTCAGTCAAGGGAAGTATCCCCAAGGACAATTCAGTTAGGGAGAGCAACCTCGGATTGAAATATACCTTTTCCATTGATGACAAAGAGGGAGAAATTTATCAGATGCAAAGGTAAATGCCTGGAGCACAGAGGCATGGTTCTAGGGGGAGCAATAGTCATGTGGGGAGCATGAGTGACATGACTTCAGTATTGCATCATAGTGTTGCCATCAATGCCAAAGGGGGAGATTTTTTATTAATTGGGTTGGTTTTCATTGATGTCAACCCTTGAAGAAAGTCC
>ML862192.1:0-10382 GCA_009831015.1 Picea engelmannii
TTAGCCACCCTAAATAGAAAGAGCTCCCCATCGAGGTGACAGTGGGTGGGGAAGCTCCTGTTACGCCAGTTTGAGCCTTGCCTTCAAGCTACTTAAACCTACCCTACAAACTGTGCGATAACAGGGCCCTGGGGGTGTAGTTCGGCCTCTTTGTGCTTTCTCGTTGGTTTGGTCCTTGCTGGTTTCTTTTCTCTGATTAGGCCTTGCAGGGTTGGGGTGCAACGACGATGGTTGTAGCTTTTCTTCTTCTTTGGTTTTTTGGATTGTTATTGTTTTTTTGGGGCGCTTTATGGTGTTCAGCCCCTACACCCACCAGTCAATCTACAATTGTGTTATTTTCCATTTTTGCAAAGGTCGTTATCTGTATTTGTGTGATATTTTCCTGGTGCTCGAGTCCTTCCATGAAAGAAAATAGTTGCATACAAAATTGTTGGAGGATTACATGTGAAGTTACAATATCCGTTGTTTTTTTTTGGATAAAGCATATGTATGCAAACTACATTTATAGACCATGTATGGTCAGATGTGCGGATATGACATGACATGTTCTTTCTCCTCTACATAGGCTGGTGTGTGCACGATAAAATTTGTGTTGTGCTTTAGATATGATATGGGCAACAAAGATTCTTCAAGATTATATTTTCATGTCTGGAAGCATGTTTGGGTAGTTTTCCACGGAAAACTGAGAACTTGTAACATGGGTACAATAGTTTGTGTAGAGGATAAAGAACATGGTTAAAGGGAATATTTGGATGAATTTCCAGGGAAAACCAGAAATCGTTTAGCTGCGGCCATGCAATTGCGTGATATTTTCTGCCTTGTAATATATTTTGGCTAGGGAAAAAAAAGCTAGACGTTTACACCCATGGATAGAGAAGAGCAAAGGTTCATGTTTCTGCCATTGTAAACTATTCGTTGAGTCATTTTTTCTATATCTACATATTGCTTGTTCTCCAGTGAATACCATATTCCATTGATGTACATTGAATTTTGTGGGTTCCCACATTGAAACAAATAGAGTAGCTGGAGAAAAGGAGGGAGTCTTGACTGCATCGGTTGAAGGGGATATAGAAAGGTGCATGCTTGTACTATTGTTTCATATTGCGTTATTTTGTATTTCATTTATGGTCTGTATATGTGTTAAACTAGTTGTGTGTCTTCCTACATGGTAAGTTATCTTGGTTACATACGTTTCTTTTTGCATACTAAGCTAGTTTATGTCGGTTGTGTTTGTGCTGCATTGCTGCATTTAAAGAAACAAAATCATTGGACAGGATGAAGGACTCTTTGGCGGGTAAATAGACCTTTTTATTTTTCTTTTAGATGTTTGTTTTCATACTAACTTGCCTTCATATCAATTGCATCTTCGACATTGTTGCCTTGGAAAAAACAGGTTGCTTGGACAGGGAGATGAATTCTTCTATGAAGTAGCAGAGGGTTCCATGGTACAATCTTCTAAAAGGTATACCAAGTGTGTCGGTAAATTAAATATACAAACTGGGAGGGAGCATATAATATTAGACTTGAAAACGATAAATTCACAGGAATGGGCCTTCCTGCACTCCTTGTTTCTACTTTTTCCATATTCTATTATCCCTTTTGTTTTCTAATTCATCTGCTTAGTGTGGTTTTCGAAAATTCCCTCGTGCGCTGGTTGGCGGACTAACGGACTGACATATGTGGTCCTGCTTCTACCTTATTCCATAGTTACCCACTTTGTCAATTACGGTTTCCAGGTTGGCAAGTTGAAGATTGCTCCCCTGGATTTCGGGGGTCCGCGATATACACATTCGCAATGGTGAGGTGTGGTGTTATAACCCTAAATTGCACCATACATGCTTACCTGGCATACGGCCAACTCATATCCCTTCCTTGCCAAAGCCATGCTGAAAAAACTCTTGAAAATCCTCTTAACTCAAGTGACACGGGCCCTAACTCACTACTGCACGCGTTGGAACGCTGGCAGGCCTACTATTGCACGTGTTGGAATGTTGGCTGGCCCACTACAGCCCGTGTTTACATAACAAAGAACAAGAACAGGAAATTTTTCGACGGGACAAAAAGCTATGGGTCAGTTAACTAAAACTCCCAGCCATGCATGGCCGAGAGTTCGTCCAAAACCCTAGCTCCTTCTAGCCTATAAAAGAAGGGGTAGGGGTACTATTTGGAGGAGGAAAAATATAGCAAAGAAACTCTGCCCAATTGCCAAATCCATTTGTCCCAACCCTTTAGCCTTTCCTCAAGCTTAAGGAGAATTCAAGCAAAGCAGTTGGAGGACAAAGAAGAGGAGGAGCCCAGGATCAGGATCGAGGAACGGTGGTCGGTCTCTATCATCATTGTAAGTTGATTCATCTTGAGATTAATAAAAGAATACTTTTCCCGTCCCAATGCACGAGTTATATATATTTTATTTGATTTATGCTTAATCTCTAACCCTCAAGTAGAAAAATAGCATGCATCCGTAGTGTTTTGTCTCGATTACAGGATTGTCTTTGGAAGGAGCAGCGCAAGCAAACGAACAAAGCGCAATGGAGGATCTACACCAAACATCAGTAAAAAGGTTAGTAGGTCTTTTCCATGCCTGTGTGTGAAAAAGGGGTTTGAGTATTGGGGTAATAGGTTAAAATTGATATCTTTAAGGTCATGATGTGCATATAAGTTCATCCCTAGCTTGTTAGTCCGTAGGGTATTATTTCCCAACAACAGAATTGGCGACTCCACTGGGGATAGTACTCTTAGGGTTTCCGGATTTAAGAGAGTTTTTTGGGTAGTCTAAAGAAGTAGATTTTCTGTTTCTTTGTTTGATTGTTTTCTGTTAGGTCAGAGCTAGTAGGGAACCTGGTTTGTAATACCAGTTTTTGCTTGACTGTTGCTTGACATTTATTACCGGGACACACAGAGGTACACGCGGCCTGCAGAAGGCCTGCACGYGTGTAACCCGTGCCCTAACCTTATACATCCCGTGTTTGAACACTTGCTATAGAGGTTTCARTAGCATRTATGWCTCAGAGAGCTTAAGAGGTAGTCTCMTCTTCCCTGTCAGAATCTTACATTCTCAGGGGGATTTCTGGATCCTGTYTGGGTCTTGCTAGTTCAGAGTCTTGTCTCAGTCTTCTTTATTGTGTTTGTTATTTTTTGCATTTATTTTCCTTTTCTGTTAAAGAAGAAGCATCCAAGCCTTCAAGAGACCCTGGTTGTCAGTACTAGAGGCCTCTTCCAGGTCTGGGCTGTCTGTGGTTGGTTTTGTCTTGGATTTTGCACATACACACGGCCTGTATTAGTTCAGCCCGCAGGTACCCGCGCTCTGTTATAGCTCAGCACACGTTTGCACGCGTGCTGTTTCAGTGACAGTCGTGGGCCTGTCAGGTTTCTTTTCATTCAGGGTGGGGCAGTCATCTCCTCTTGTGGTGAGAATTTTTTCCTCTCAGGGGTTTTGAGTCTAGGGTTTCACAGTCAGTAGGTTAGGGCCTCTTATCCTTAGCCTGTGTTTTTCTTAGTTAATGTTTTGATAGAAAAGACAAAAGAAAAATTTGTTTTATGGTTTTTAGACAAGTATTAGAATAGGTGCTTTCTTGATTGCCTTTGTGCATATTTGCTCTGGTTCTTTGCGATCTGCGCTTTAAGCCAGAATTTTAGTTTGTTTTCTTGGTTTTGTGCTTGTCGGCATTTTCCCTTTGTTGCTTCATTTTGCAATTAAATAAAAAAAAATATCTCTTTTTCATTTTCTTCTTTGTTTGAAGATTGTGTTGTTGCATCAGTAGCTAGGAAGAAGTCTTTTTTCATAAGTTTTTTGCGGTGCATTTAGCGCATAAGTAGCTCACAGATTGAGCGAAATTCCTTTATGTTTTTCCGCATGAAATCTTAGAAAATTCAAAAAGAAAAAGAAATCTTTCTTGGTGAAAAGTTGTTGGTTTTTGCATTTTTTGTAAAAGTTTTTGTTTCCAAGCATTTCTTATTCATTTTATTTTGAGTTTTTACACACCATCAGTTTCACCTTCACACCTTGTGACGTAAAAAATCCCATTAAAAGCAACTCTAATTAAAAACTATTAGACTTTTTGTTTGTAGGGTTCATACACTAGCTCAGGACTAGGGCTTTGGAATAGGTTGGAGAGTAAATTCTCCAAGGCCACTCAAACCAAACATTGGAGTCTGTCATAGGGAGTGTAGAAGTCCAGTTACATGAAAGTTATCTGGGACCCCCCTCTAACATAGGGGCTAAACATGAGGTCGCGTAAGGAAAGGTAGCGGAGATAACCCCTCCAAAGCTGGACCAAGCATAGTGGAGAACACATATTGAGGATTTGTTAAGGGATTCTGTCGTTTGCATTTTCCACGGGGCTTCATGGGTCTCGAATCCGTTCGAGATCCTCAGTTGTCTTCCAAACCATTTTCTCTCGATACCCTTGATAGGTTTCGGGCTTGATACCCTGCTCATTGTGGTCTACCCGACTATCGACTGTACCCGCCTGGTGACTGTTCACGTGCTGGCAAACTAGTTGCCAATATTTTCTAGGGACATACACAGGTGACTGCAGGGGTATACCGCGGTACCTAGGACAGACATTGGGCCACGCTTTGCAGAGTATACCCGGAGGGTGCTTCCGTTTTCGAGTTGCACTTGCACCGGTAAGTTGCTCTAGTGTTGGTTGTTGTAACTATTCTTAAAAATAATTAGTGTTTGCTTGTCTTATCTCATAGGGGCTTTATTTTAGTGTGTGTTACTGTTTGATCGTGTAGAATACCTTAGTGTGTCATGAATCTTCTCACACAGTGGAGGATTCAGAGCTTCGCCAGTCACGAAGGCTTCTGGAGCCACCCCCGCCACCATTGAGGCAGAAGCTAGACCAACAAGGGTCTTGCGAAGCAACCGGGTTACAAACCATTGAGCCCGAACAACTACCGGAGGAATCAACCGCCAATATTGGTTTGGTTGAAACCCCAACCACTGATACTTGGCCGCAAGTGATTGTGCCAATTGAATTTTACGAAATCCTGTCAGTGCCTCACACAGCTATGGCAACAAATGTTGTTACTTCCTCTGGGAATTATTCCATTCCCACCACTTTTCTTACCACAAGAGAAGCTTCTCCTAACTTGCCCTTATCGACGGTCCGGGCCACCACGGTCCCGGCTGCAACTACATCACACAGTGGACCAATCCCATCTATCGCGGTGGCTACACCTCCCTTCAAACCTAGTGCGACAGGCCCTCCGTTTTCATATGGTATGCCCAGTTCAGGTACAAGTCCTGCACTCACTTACTCCACTTTACAGACTTTGGGTCTGGGGGCAGGAAGCTCTAACGCTCCTCTGCAAGGTCAAGTTGGGGGCATTCCTGTCCCTTTCAATGATTTTCCTTACGCTGGAGGTCATATCTCTCCTTCATCCCCTTCGCTTGGTGGATTGCATCAGCAGTCCGCCAGGCAGCCTGCACACACAAGTTCATTTGGAGCCGGGAGTCAAGGAACGCCTGCGCAAACTTTGCCCGTAGGTTCGTCACCGTTTGTTTGGAACGGGACATTTGGTAACAACACTTTCGCATCCACTACTTTTCCATCTGTGGGAACACCCATTTTTTGACAGTCTACTCCGACACAGGGTACTATTCCTGCGTTGGGGGCACATACACCAGGACCTTGGAACTCAGGACAAGGATCCGTTCCTTCTTCTGGAATGTCGTTCTGGGGTAATTCTTTCCATAGTCAATGGAACCCCGGACAGACTTCTATGCCTCTCCCATCAGGACCGGCATGGAGTAATCCTTCCCAAAGTCCGTCAAACACGATGAATGCCCAACATCCTATGTCCTTTATGGGGAATCAGCCAATGATGTCTCCATAGATGAAAAACCCTTATGCTGGTCAGGGCCATGGTTTCTACCAGAACCCGGGCCAGCAGCCAAACTTTTCCTGGCAACCTGGTGCCAGTCAAATCCCAGGACCCTTTTTTCCAGGCTATCAGCAGCAACCCAAACTACCATTCCTGGTGATGTTACACTTGCCAGATTTGACACAGTTGTTAAATGATCCTATTTGTCACGATCCACGTTGGCCTCCTATGCCAACAAAGTTTTCGTCGGACATTCCAAAGTTCGAGGCCAATCCTAACGAAGATCCAGGTGATCACGTGACTACTTTCCACCTCTGGTGTTCATCTAACTCACTGAAAGATGACTCCGTCCAGTTGCGATTGTTTCAATGCACTCTTATCGCGAGTGCCGCGAAATGGTATATCGAGCTTGATCGCTCACGATATTCTTCTTTTGGCGAACTGGCTATGGCCTTCCTTAACCATTTTCAGTTACCTGTGAGATACGACGCGGGCACATAATTGCTTGCCAATTTCGAATAGACGACAGCGGACCATATCTCTGATCATATCCGAGAATGGAGACGCCGAAAGAGTCTAATCAAAGTACCAGTTCCACCAACATTCCTGCTTGAGTGGTTCCTTAAGTCTTTAGTACCACAATTATCGAAAGACGTCGCAACTTCTGGGGTTTTCTCCGAAGAAGATGCCATCATGAGGGCTCAACAGTTTGAGCTTATCTATTCTCAGTCTGGTTTGTTATACAACATCCTGCCGGATGCACCACGATCGATACTGGACAAAACTAGAGAGAGAGTTGGACCACATGCCGATGGTATTGTTGGTTCCGCACAAACTAAGCCCGCTGAGAAATTGACTAAACAATTGCAACAGTTATATATACAACACTCAGCGGCCAACCAGACTACTGCTTTGGCTGCTCCTCCTACCCAAACGTCGGAAGTACACTCTGTACAGACGACTAACCCAAAGGCCACCCAACAGCCTGAGGGTAAGAAAAAACAACGCAAGAAGGGTAAGGGGGATAAAAAAACCCACTGATAATGCTGGTGAGGCCGCCACGGAAAAACGAAAGGAAAGGTATCCGTGCAACTTGTGTGCGGAAGATCACCCAACTCATCTGTGTCCTCGACTTGCAGAAGCCCAAAAGTTTGTCACACAGCAACCGCAAGCCGTGTTGACTAATCCCTTTCAGCATGGTCAAAATTTAACTCAAGCCTTTGCAAGTGCCGAAGGGGGCAGCCAGGAAACCTGCCCTCCTCCAAATAATTCCTCTTCCGTGAATATATATATGGTTAGGGGTGATGCTTTAATAACGACTAGAGCGCACGACTATAGTAAACCAAGCGCCTCTAAGAAGGGCAAAGAAGTCGAACTCCCATCTCTTCCTCTACAGATCGAGAATACGTTGGGTGAAACAATGCATGCATTCCAAAGGGTGCATTTAAGAAAGCTTCTCACAATCCAAACGCAAGGGCCGCCCATAATTACTCTGTGGTGGAAGATTTATCCCAAACCCCTTGTGCAATGTCCACTTTGGAGGTCCTCCAAAGTTGCCCTGCTCAGAGAAAAGCCTTGTTGACTGCTTTAGGCTCTACTGAGACTTGTAACCTGGGTACCATCATGTTAGATACGACTAACTTGAAACCTCGTCTTCCTTACCACGTCGTGTTTCAGATAGTAGTGGCTCATCCCACGAAATCTTTTACACGAAATATCTTCCGCATGGTGGTCGACGAGGGTGCTTCGACTTGCGTTATGTCGTTAGCATGCTGGAAAGCCATTGGTCAGCCCGATTTGTCTCCATCACCTACTCTCCTCACTGCGTTCGACGATCGTTCTTTCTGACCACATGGCATCATTCCTTCTTTCCCTGTGTAGTTAGGCGGGAAGACCGTGTGCATTGTAGTAGAGGTATTCGATGCTCCCCTCGACTATAACCTCTTGTTAGGTCGAAGTTGGACTTATGATATGAAAGCGGTGGTTGCTACAGTTTTCCGAGTCTTATTGTTTCCACATGAAGGCCAGATAGTGACCATTGATCAATTGTCCTTCTCTAGACCTGACCCAGCTTTGGGGGCATCAACGGTTCCCATGATAGATAATCCTCAAGCTGGTGTCGTTAACGTCAGAGTTGGTTTGTGCCCATCCTTGATGGGTACTTTCGATTACCCACCTCCTCATGGCGATGTCAAGTTTATATCGACTCACCACAAGGCTGAGATTTTTCATGTTGAGTCGTTCCGCATGACTTACTTTGAGGATCCGTGGATTCTTCCTTCCCCATCGGCTATGGTGGATGAGATAGGGCACTCCGGCATGTCCATGCCCTTGTCGACCGCTGAAGTAGCATACTCTTTAGTCCAGCAAACTTCAACTACTGCTGATCCAACTCCCGCACAAGAGTTGGATCCACTTCTAGAGCCTATCTGGGCTCAGGGTTCTCTTGCTACCACCAATTCGTTAGACTTGGTCTTGCCTTCTGATCAAGCTGTAATCGAAGCAATGACTAGTCTGGACAAACCTTGGGAAGATCTTCATCACATATCATATTTCCTCCCAAAGTTAAGCCGAATCGAGGCCGGAGAATTCACTGTCACCATGACGGGAGATCAACCATGTCCCATTAACCTCTTAGCTACACATGAAATTTCTGCTGAGGGCAATATGGCGACTATCGCTGAAACTATACCTATCAATATCTCCCAAAACCCTGGCGTCGTGGAGAATGTCTTCGTCAGAGTGGATTTCTCCCCCGAAGAGATTCGGATTTACATAGATCTTTTTAAAGAATTCCGCGACGTTTTTGCCTGGTCTTATGAGGAAATGCCAGGCATCAATCCGAAAATAGTTGAACACGAAATGACAACATATCCTGATGCTAAGCCTATTCGACAAAAACTTCATCGAGTTAATCCTAGGAAAGCAGTAGCCATTAAGACGGAGGTTGAGAAATTGCTCAAGGTAGGGTTCATTTACCCTATCCGTCTGACTTAATGGGTGTCAAACCCCGTGCCGGTCGATAAAAAACAAGGCACGATTTGTGTATGTACGGATTTCCATGATTTGAACAAGGCATGTCCAAAAGATAATTATCCAACCCCATTCATTGACCAGATCATTGATGAATGTGCCGGTTGTGAGGCCTTTTCATTCATGGATTGTTTTTCAGGCTATAACCAAATCCAAATCAAACCTGAAGACCAACATAAAATGACATTCATTTGTCCGTGGGGTACGTTTGCCTATCGTAAGATGCCTTTTGGTCTCAAGAATGTTGGAGCCACTTTCCAGCGGGCCATGTCTTTTGCGTTTCACGACCTCAAACATATAGTCGAGGCCTATCTGGATGATTTGGCATCATGCTCTCGCAAGCACCAGGATCATCCCATGCACCTCCGACTAATCTTTGAACGCTGTCGCTACTTTAGGATTCTCTTGAATCCCAACAAGTGCAACTTTCATGTCACGTCTGGACGTTTGTTAGGTTTCATCATTTCAACCACATGGATCATGGTCGATCCTCTTAAGGTGGAGGCAATAATCCAGTTGCCCCCCCCACGTACAATCTTACAACTTCAAAGTCTTCAAGGCAAGGCAAACTTCTTACGACGCTTCATCGCCAACTATGCCGAAACCACCAAGGGCTTTATGCGTTTACTGAAGAAAGATGTTCCCTTTTTCTAGGACGAAGCAGCTCAATGCTCTTTCGACGCATTGCAACACGCCCTCACTACTGCACCTCTGCTATGACCACCTAACTATAACAAATATTTCTTATTATATATGGCTGCCACAGAGTCAACCATAGGCATGGTTTTAGTTCAAAAAGATGATTTGTTTTCTAAATACGTGATCTATTACCTGAGCCGAGGCCTCGTAGGACCGGAACTTAATTATTCCCATCTCGAAAAACTTGCGTTGGCAGCAGTTCATGCTGTTCAACGGTTTCGTCACTATGTTCTGTTTCGCAAGACCACCGTCGTTGCTGTCGTGAATCCATTCCAGTACATGTTGACACGACGAGTTATCGGCGGAAAAATCAGTATATGGATGGTCATCCTCCAAGAATTTGACTTAGACTTCATTTCGGCAAAGTCCAAGAAGTCGTTGGTATTTGCAGAACTTATTTCGGAGCTTCCACTTGAGTCAGGTGACGTTGTGCCTGAGGAATCGCCTATCTGGGGGGATATGTTTTTGATTGAATCTTCAGACCCCTGGTACGGAGATATACTGATCTATCTCCAGACTTTGAAGTGCCCCACCTATGCTTCTCGTGATGAGCGTCGGCGGATACGCCATCAGGCTAAGAACTATCTCATACTCAATGATACGTTGTATCAGAGAGGCGTAGACTGTCTCTTGCGTCGATGTCTCACTCATGAGGATGTCGTCATAGTGCTCGATGATTGTCATACAGGAGCTTGTGGCGGTCACTTATCTGGGTTGGCAACAACCCAAAATATTTTACGAGCAGGTTACTTCTGGCCCACACTTATCAAAGATTGTATCGAGTCGGTCAAGAAGTGCCATCCGTGCCAAATCTTCTC
>ML862193.1:10531-21752 GCA_009831015.1 Picea engelmannii
CCAAATTTAACACTCCCTCTCAGCGAGGGAGTCATTCTCAGCCACACCAAGCTTGCCTCTCAGCTGCACAAACTGTCTCGAGGTCAGAGGCTTGGTTAGGATATCAACTACCTGCTCGCTCGTGGCTATGTACTGTAACTTTACAGTTTTTCTTTGGACCAAGTCTTAGATGTAGTGGTGCCTTATGTCAATATGTTTTGACCTGTCGTGAAATACCGTGTTCTTTGTCAATTTTATGCAACTTTGATTATCACAGTGAACCACCGTTGTCTCGAGCTTGTCACCAAACAACCCAGAAACCATTTTTTTGAGCCATACTGCTTCCTTGCTAGCATCACTTGCTGCAATGTACTCAACGTCTGATGTACTCTGTGCAATGGATCCCTGCTTCCGGCTTGACCAAGAGATCATATCAGATCCTAAACTGAAGCAGTATCCGGAAGTACTCTTCCGATCCACTAGGCTTCCTGCCCAGTCAACATCTGCATACCCATGCATAAATAAACCACCATTGGATGTATATCTCAGACCATAAGTAATGGTCCCTCTGAGATATCTCAAGATGTGCTTTGCTGCCACCCAGTGTCTGTCTCGGTTCAGTCATGAACTGACTCATTGCAATCACTGCATAGCATATATCTGGCCTAGTGTGGATCATGTACATCAATGATCCAATCAACTGCCTATACATGGTGGGATCCACCAAATCTGAACTTGTATTAGAATCATGCAGCTTCCTCAGGTTGGTAACCCTCAGAGTAGACATGGATTTGCAATCCATCATACCAAACCTCTTTAGTACATCCACTGTTTATTTTCCTTGTGCTAGAAATATCTCGCCCCGTCTTTGCCACACTTCCAATCCTAGGAAGTAATGCATCAAGCCTAAGTCTTTCATCTCAAATTATGAGGTTAGCTCCCTCTTACACCAGGCCATTAGCCCTTCATCTCCTGTTAGAAAGAGATCATCAACATACAAGATTAGTATAACAGGTTGGTTACCTCTTACCTTGAAGTACAGATTTGCATCGGCATCACTTTTTTGAAAGCTCGGGCTTTTAAGAAAGCCATCAATCATGTCATACCAAACTCTGAGAGCCTGCTTAAGACCATACAAGGCCTTCCTCAGCTTGCATACATGAGTGCCTTTGTTATGCAGTACAAAACCATCTGGTTGTTCCACAAAGACTTCCTGTTCAATCTTTCCATTCAAGAATGTTGTTTTTACATCCATCTGATGTAGCTTCCAACCAAGAACGAAAGCTAAAGCAATAATAGTTCGAATGGAGGTATACCTGGCTACAGGGGCAAAAGTCTCTTCGTAGCCGATTCCTTCTTTCTGAGTGAAGCCTCTGGTTACAAATCTCACTTTGAACTTTTCCACACTTCCATCAGCTGCATGTTTGATCTTATAGATCCATTTGGAAGAAACCACTAATTTGTCTTTTGGCCTCGCCACAATGTCCCAAATGTTGTTCTTTATAATTGACCTGTATTCCTCAAGCATGGCATCCTTCCATACTTGTAATTTATTTGCTTCTTCAAATGAAGAAGGTTCGACATCACTAATGCTTCTCATCAGTGCAACATAGCCTCCAAACCTATGAGGGCCTCTTACTTTCCCTGAAATTTCCTTTGGGAGCAACTATCCTTTCTGCTTCCTGCACTGTTTCTTTAAGCCACCATGGCTTCCTTTTGGTGGGAGGTTCTTCAAGAGTTCTTTCTAACTCTTCAGTAGGTTCTAGGGGCTCATTACTTGGCCCTTCACGAGCTTCGTCCCTCTGATCATATGACTCTTCATTTTCAGAAGAGGGTGAGGCTGGCTAAACTGCTTCTGATTCCTGCTGAAGCTCTTTGGATTTCGTGAATGCGGCTTCCTCATGGAAAGTCACATCTCTGCTTACCTCTCTTTGCCTCTAACCTGGTACATAAATCCTGTAAGCCTTGGAGTTCTCACTGTACCCCACAAAAACCCCTTTCTTGCTTGAGGGTTCCATCTTTGTCCTCTTTTCCTTAGGGACATGAATATACACAGGACACCCAAATATCCTTAGATGCCCTACTTCAAGTTTGATCCCTGAGAAGACCTCTTCATGAGTCTTGTCCTTCAAGATAACATGTGGACACCTGTTCTGAATATACACGACAGTGGAGGTAGCTTCTGCCCATAAAGAATTTGGTAGATCCTAGTCAAACATCATTGGTTTCACTGCCTCACAAATTGTCCTATTTTTCCTCTCAGCAACTCCATTTTGCTGAGGGTTATATGGCACGGTCAACTGTCTCTTGATTCCTATTGACTTGCAGAAATCCTCAAACTGGAGAGATTCAAACTCTCCTCCATTGTCTGTTCTAAGGATTCTGATGTGTTTCCCTGTCTGCTTTTCAATAAAGGATTTATACTCTTTGAATTTATCAAATGTGTCACTTTTTAGCTTTAAGGAAATATATCCAACATTTTCTTGAGTAATCATCAATAAAAATGACATAATACAAACAACCACTGAGTAAGGAAGATGACATGGGACCACATATATCAGAATGAACCAGATCTAAGATGCCCTGAGCTCTGTTGTCACTACTAGGAAATGCTTTCTTTATATTTTTATCTAGCATGCATCTCTTACAAATTTCATTTTTACTAAGAGAAATAGAGGGCATGCCACATACCATGTTCTGTAGATCTGGAAGAGCTTTGTAATGAAGATGTCCAAGTCTTTTGTGCCACAACTTGTTGGAGCTAGTCGCATCATGAGCCAATGCCTGAACTGACTGTCCTGACACGATGTACAGTCCTCCACTGCGAGTTCCAATGGGTTCTGCTGTACTTAAGTGGCTACCTTTAGCCCATGGTAGTGCCTTCCTGTCCTTGAAGATCACCCAATATCCCTTGTTCTCAAGGGTTGCAACTGATAGTAGATTCTTCTTGAGCTTTGGAACATATAATACTTCTGTTAGCGTCGCCATTTCTCTTTCCATTTTAAGAGTTGGTTTTAGGTCACGTTGCAACCCATGCGTCCAACCATGTGAAGTCAGGTATGTAGCACCGTGAGGTCAAAGTCAGTAAGTGGCGGGTTGGCCCTTGAAAATAGGAAGGGATGTCAGAGTCGAAACTTGTATAAGTAGTACGTGTGTCTTTTCCAAGAGAGTCGAGCCTCGTTGGGAAACCAATTTCTATGTGCCTAGGTCGAGTCAAGTGGTTAATGGAAATCGCATCAACAAGTACATAAGTTATTATTAGTTCATAATGAAGGTCGAGGGAATGAAAAATCGCGGCGTTCGTATCATGCATGCCCAAGTTCCAGAAGAAGTACAACCTCCAGAGCAAAGACGTGCGTACTGAGTCGCAACAAACGAACCCCATAAGGAAGCCTCCGGTGGACACCCCTTCCACAAGCCGACCAAGGTGGGACAATGCGACCAAGGACGCTATAGAGAAAGCTAAGTTGAAGGAGGAGGTCCCCAAGAAAGCTCCGGAGACAAGACAAGAGGCGAGCAGAAAAGAGGTAGAGAAAACTTGTCCCCCTTTCAATTTTGAACACGAGATGGCCAAAATAAAAATCTCTGTCCCGTTCAATGAGCTTATTAGAAAGGGCGAGTATAGGGAACAAATCATTAAAATGTTGAAAATGGGGGTGACCCCCGATACTCTGAATATTCAATATGGTCACCCCGCCATCCTTTTTGGTCCGCGCGTTGAAGAGAGAAGCGATGCCGAAGACGTCCCCCCTTTCTATGTCAGTCTGAAGATCCACGATGTGAACCTGTGTAACGCCATGTTGGATTCTGGTGCGTCGCACAACCTCATGCCAAAGGTGATCATGGATGAACTAGGTTTGGATGTCACCAGGCCATACAAGGACCTTTTCTCCTTTGATTCGAGGAAAGTCAAGTGTTTAGGCCTTATCAAAGACCTAGTTGTATCGTTGGCTCAAATCCCTGCTAAGAACATGGTCATGGATGTGGTCGTCGCAGACATACCCCCAAAATTCGGCATGCTGCTCTCGAGGTCATGGGCTGCAAAATTGAAGGGCATGTTGCAGATGGATGTGTCGTACGCCACTATCCTTGTTTTTGGCCATGACATAAGGCTGTATAATGAAGTGCTGCTGAAATACATGGTAAGCAACAAGACGCAGCCACACAATCATCCCATATACACCGTCGATTCTGAGGTGGGTTAGACTATATTCTACAATGACCTGAGTTTCGAGGAGGAAGAACCGACCGCCATCATAACAGCTGACGAGAAGACCGCGCGGGAAAAAACGAAGTGCGTCGACCCAAAAGACCGTGCGGAAAACAGGGTGTGGAACATGAGTTTTGACGATGCGGTCAACAGAGAAGGAGCTGGGGCCGACGTATGGGTGAACCCTCCTGAAGCAAGCACGAAGCTGTGCTCATACAAACTCGTGTTTGAATGCACTAACAACATGGCCGAGTATGAAGCACTAATCTTGGGCTTACAAGTTTTGAAAGAATTGGGCGCGTAGAAGATAACAGTGCGCGGAGATTCCGAGTTGATCATAAATCAGGTAAAGGGTGTATATCAGACCAAACACCCCAGGTTGAGAGAGTACATGAATTTGGCTTTGGACCTCCTCGAAGGATTCTTAGAATATGACCTATCTGCTATCCCTAGAGAGCAAAATCAGATTGCCGATGCGTTGGCCGCCTCGACCTCGGTTTTTAAGATCCCCATCTTCCCAAAAAAAAATACGAAATCGAGGTAAAGCACAGGCTGACAGTGCCTGATAATATCAAACATTGGCAAGTGTTTGATGATGACAAGCAGGTGGAAAGATTCCTCCTTATGAGCGACGAGTTTGCTAATACGAACATCGACGAGGAATGTTGCGGCGACGAAGATGAGAGCACGGATGCGCGTGGTAACAACGACCCTTGCCAAAACCAGATCGCGGGAAGGGACATAATACAATTGAAAAATAATATTATTCCAAAGGGGTTGGTGCCGCTGGAAAAGCTGTTTGACGAAAATGATGTGGCTAAGAACCCCAAGATCACTGCAAGCGAAGAAGATGTGGAAGACTGCAACATCGGGACTGAGGAGAACCCGAAGATGGTGAAATTATCCAAGACACTCAGTCCAGAGGTCAAGCAGGACTACGTAAAGCTCATGAAAGAGTTCTGGGATGTTTTCGCATGGAGCTACGATGACCTGAAAGTGTATGACACGAAAGTGATCCAACATGTTATCCCTCTCAGGGAAGATCATAAACCTTTCAAACAGAAGCTGAGACAAATAAATCCCCTGTTGCTGCCGCTGATCGATTAAGAGGGAAAAAACCTTTTCGACGCTAAAATTATTGTTTCTTTGAGGTTCTCGAAATGGGTAGCTAATCTGGTACCTGTAAGAAAGAAAAGCGGCGAGATAAGACTGTGTGTAGACTTACGAAATTTAAATAAAGTGTCTCTCAAGGACCACTACCCCCTTCCTAAAATGGACTACATCCTGCAAAAAGTGGTGGGGTCCCAGAAGATGTCTATGCTGGACGAGTTCTCAGGATATAGTCAGATCACGGTCCACCCGGACGACAGAGAGAAAACGACTTTCACAACTCCATGGGGAACGTTCATGTACGCCAAGATGCCGTTCGACCTGATGAATGCTGGAGCCACTTTTCAAAGGGCCATGGACATCGCGTTTGCTGATGAAAGGGAAAAATTCATCGTGATTTATCTGGACGACATCACTGTGTACTCTACCTCCGACAAACATCTCGAGCACCTGAAGAGAGTTTTCCAGAAGTGCAAGAAATTCGACATATCACTGAATCCAAAGAAGTCTCACTTAGCGGTAGAAGAAGGAAAGCTGTTAGGGCACATCATTTCCAAAGAGGGCATTAAGATAGACCCTAGCAGGGTTGAAGGGATCATGAAGATCGACACCTCGAGCAGTAAAAAGGAGGTACAATCTTTACTGGGAAAGGTGAACTTTTTGAGGAGATTCATCCCAAACCTAACGAAAATCATAAAACACATAACTTGCATGCTCAGGAAGGGAAGTGAGATCAAGTGGAACCCGGAGGCCAAGATGTCTTTTGAGGATATCAAAGTGGCGCTGACAAAAACTCCTGTACTAGCTAGGCTGGATTTTACCAAAGATTTCCTCCTGTTTTCATTTGCCTCAGAACACACTATTCCCGACGTGTTGCTACAGAAAGACGAACAGGATTTCGAAAAACCCATAGCTTACTTCAGCCAGACGCTGCGCGACGCTCCACTAAGGTATGACATTATGGAAAAACAGGCGTACGCCTTAGTGAAAGCTTTGAAAGAATTCAGGACATACATTTTGCACTCCCATGTCATCGCTTGTGTACCCAACAGTTCAGTAAAAGATATCCTGACTCAACCTGACACGGAAGGAAGGAGAGGCAAGTGGATAGCGGTCATGTTAGAATACGCTCTTGAAATCAAGCCTACAAAGCTGATCAAAGGTCAGGGTCTCTCAAAGTTAATGCACAGGCAGACTGCGACGCTGTGGACGTGAATTTCATCGCCGATCTGTCGGAATGCCCCCAAGAAGAAAGAACTGCGCGGGCGCCTCAACAGTTCATTGATTCGCCATGGTACGCGGACATCATCTATGTGTTGGAAAATCTCCAGGCCCCTTCGGGCGTGAGTAAGAGTAAGGCCGGATTTCTCAAGCTTAAAGCGGTTAAGTTCTGCATCCTGAACAACTCACTCTACTGGAAAGATCCCGGGGGAATATTGCTAAGCTGTTTGTTGGAAGACGACGCGAAGCAGGCCATACAAGAATTTCACAAAGGCGACTGTGGAGGACACCACTTTTGGAAGATCACCGCGCACAAAATCCTAAGGGCTGGTTATTACTGGCCTACAATTTTCGCTGACGTATATAAGGAGGTCTCCAGCTGCCACGAATGTCAGATTTTCGACAGAAAAAGAAAACTGCAGCTCCTGCCACTAAAGTCGATCTCTGTCGAAGCACCTTTCATGCAGTGGGGTCTAGATTTCATAGGAGATATAAACCCGCCATCCTCTGTGCAACACAAATGGATACTCACGGCCACGAACTATTTCACGAAATGGATAGAGGCGATCCCCACGAAACAAGCTACCGATGCAGTCATCATCCAATTTCTGGAGATGAACATCTTGTCGAGGTTCGGGTGTCCCGTTAAGATCATTACAGATAATGTAGCCGCATTCAAGTCTAAGAGGATGGAGAAGTTTTGTCAGGATTACAACATAACCCTGGGACATTCCACGATGTACTATCTGCAAGGAAACGGGTTAGCAGAATCCTCGAACAAAAGCCTGACCAGGATCATCAAAAGACTCCTACAAGAAAACAAGAGAGCCTGGCATAAAAAGCTTATCTACGCGCCGTTGGTCGATCGGGTTACCACCAAGAAGTCTATATCAACGTCGCCTTTCCAGATTGTTTATGACACGGATGCAATTTTCCCTACTTCACAGGGACTGCCCGTCAGGAAGTTGTTGCAAGAACAGGCGGTCGAGCCAAATGATGCGCAAAGGAGAATTAATCAGTTAATTCACACGCAGTAGGTGAGAGAGCAGGTGTATATCGGTCGCAGCTCCATCAGGAAAAGATAAAGAAAGCCTTCGATAAGCGCTCTAAGCCAGAGGATTTCCGGTTGGGTGATCTAGTTTTAAGATGGGACGCGAGAAATGAAGGTAAAGGGAAGCATGCAAAGTTCGACCACCTTTGGACGGGTCTGTTCGGAATCAACGATCATAGCGGGAAAAGTGCTTATTTTCTAGAAGGATTAGATGGAGAAAGTTTTGATTGGGGCCTTGTAAACGACAGGTTCCTCAAACATTACTTGATGAAATAAGATCCGTTTGAGTCATTTGTCATTGTAAATAGTCGTTTTATTTTGCGTCGAGCCAGTAGGTCAGCAGAAAATTGAAGCCCAAAGTGAAGGCCCTAAGTTTATGCTGAAGTCTTAGAAGCTGCAGCGATAGGTTTAGTTTGTTTTTCGTCCTTCAGTTATTTTTCTCAGTATCTAGAGGTCAAATAAAGCCCAATGGTTATGCACATAGGGAGGATAACATCCCCGTTGGAGCCAGCTGTTAGCGCCACTATTTTTCTTTCCATTTTAAGAGACGGTTTTAGGTCACATTGCGACCCATGCGTCCAACCATATGAAGTCAGGTACGTAGCAACGTGAGGTCGAGGTCAACAAATGGCGGGTTGGCCCTTGAAAACGGGAAGGGATGTCAGAGTCGAAACTCGTATAAGTGGTACGGGTATGTCTTTTCCAAGAGAGTCGAGCCCCGTTGGGAAACCAGTTTCTATGTGCCTAGGTCGAGTCAAGTGGTTAATGGAAATCGCATCAACAAGTACAACAGTTATTATCAGTTCATAATGAAGGCCGAGGGAATGAAAAATCGCGACGTTCGTATCATGCATGACCAGCAAACCTTATCACTTGTATCCTACACACAGGGAATTGCCATGGAAAACCTGCAACTCGACTTAGAACATCTCGTCACCATGAATTCACTGTCCTTCAACATGATTTCCTCTCTTGTCTAATTCATTATAAATCTCGGACATTCGACACTCTCTCCAGTCGCAGAACCAGGCCCGAACTCTGTTTACATTTTCCCTTGCCAGTCCAGTTTGCTCAAACTTTTCCTCCTGTGCGTTTGCTAGATATACCGCACGCAGAATACACATTTGTCGCACCATGGCGACCTCTCAGAGCGCAAGGAAAGGCACGCGAAGAAGCAAAACCGCAAGGTCCGAGCCCCGAAAAGACTGGGAGTTGTTCGCACCTGTGGCGGACATCCCCAAAGACGTGAAAGGAGCTATCTTTTTACCTACAAAGAAGGCTAGATCAAAACGCGTAGAATCCGAAGTGGAGGGATTCAAACAGGAAGAGAAGACAGTAGGGGCCCCCTCTCCCCAACAACAAATGCCTCGGAGAAGGGGCAGGCCGAGGAAGGACAAGGAGACCATGGAAGCGCGAGTTTTAGAAGAGCCGCGGGCCAGATCGCGGGCCAGATCGGTAGTTGAAGAACTACTCATGCGCGCCATCTGGCTGGAACCTGCTGGAGGATCGAGCTGCGAAGACGGGAGCAGAACAAGGAGAGCAGATATCACAGGGGCGAATGATCAAGAGCCATCTCAGCAACTGAAGCAGGAAAAGCTGGCTATCACTGAACTTTATCAAGAAAACATGGAATTGAGGCGGCAGCTAGCGACAAAGACCACGGAGGCACCAGCAGCGTAGGGTCGCGAGGACAACGTGGCATGGTTAAAAAGGTAGCTTAGAGAGGCGCAAGACACCATTGTACATCTGCGAGAAACACAGAGGCTAACGAAAGAAAGGCATACAAAATATTCCAGAGAATGCGAAACGACCGAGAAGGAAGCCTGCGCAGCCCTCACCAGCGCGCAGGAAAACGAGTTTAGTTGGTGCCCGTCTCTGCACCTGCAAAGGATAAGACAAATCTTGGCAGTTTTGAATGATAAGTCTCTCTGAAGTACACTATGGTCACATCACAGAAATCGAAGGCGTTATTACAGACAACAAGCTCCTGACAGACACCTGTTCACCGGGACACTTGCTCAAAGGTACACAACGACACATCTTTTCTCCATACCAAAGCCTGACTGACGATCAAATTACTGTGGCAAACTTGCAAACGATCTTGAGTGAACAGGCGTGATTATTGTCTATTTTTAGAAAGTACTATGCGAAGAGTCTCCAGCGCATGTTTCTCAGTTTTCCTAGTTTTAAGGGTTAGCAGTTAGGAAGCAGGGCAGCCCAAGCGGCACCCTCGTTTATATATTTCATTTTTTTGATGTAAGCGAGGTTGGTTGGCAACTGTGGTAGACAACAACTATTGTATGTAATCTGAGTTTTGACCGGAATTTAATGCAAAGGTCCTGTAGCTTGACGAAAAGATTCTAGTTGTAATAGTTGGATGTATTGTGCTTCTTTCTTTGCGTATGTGCTTTCCTGTTATCTTTATTTCATATCTCTTTCTATCTATTTCAGAACGAATTATCGAACCTGCGGATTCACTGTACAACGCCCCTTGTTCGTGCCACTTAGACAAAACGTTTTCTTCTAAAGCTAACTCCGAATTCGCCCTGTTATCGCACAGTTTGTAGTTTAGGTCAAAGGCTAAAGGATATAGACCAAACTGGCGTAACAGGAACCTTCCCCACCCAATGTCACCTCAATGGGGAGGTTCTTTTTGTTTAGGGAGGTTAGCCCAGGGGAGACGTCCTCGACAACCTGAGGTTCTGAAGAGTCTAAGGTATAAAGTCAAGATCAAAGTTTCCCCCTCACAGGTCGCTACCGAAGTCAGACAGTCCGGTTAATCAACCAATAAAGAAGTGTATGCCCAAATGAAAACACCTTCCCGGAACAAGACAAAAATGATACAATATATATGCAGGCTATAACTCAATGGGTTAGTACTTCAATGACTATCTGTTATTAATTGTTAAGCAATGTAAAACAATAGATATCAATGAGGTCAACGTTTCATCAATTAGCTATGGCAAAAGCATCAATTCATTAATAACCATCAAGATGATCAAGCTAACAATGTATCCAACCAACACTTTACTCAATAAATGCTTCAAATCATCATTTAATTGCTTATATTCAACACTTGCTGCGTCAAGATGAGATAACCAACTGTGACGTCAACCCTAATTAGGTTAGTTTGTTAGTTAGGGTTTCAAAATTTAGAGTTTTGAGAGTGGTTTTGTACACTAAGACTTCAACGTTGGAGGTTAGAGATCAGTGCCTTAGGGTATATGGAGTCAAACAAGATAAGGGCACAAGGTTTTGAAAGGATGAAGACTTAAAGACAAGAGGGAAGGGTTCTAAAGTGTTGCAAAGGCAGGGCCCTAGAATCAAAACCCTAGGGGAAAGAGGCTCACTCCGGTGTTGCTTAAGCAAGGCCTCGTGCTCTTTCCTCCTTCCTTAGGTCAACTTGGCAAAAAGGCTAGCATAAATGATAAATTTAACCAATGGATGAGGTGAGAGAAAGTGTTGTAAAGACAAGGCTTTCAAACCCTAGAAGATGATGGCCCTAGGTGTAGATAACGTAGGCCTAGGACGTCACCCCTTTTTCAACCTATAAAAATCAATGCTAGCTTAAGGGAAGAAACAAGATGAGTGTAGCAAAGGCTAGGCTCAATCCTCTTTCTTCAATGGCTAAAATATTTCTCTCTAAGGGG
>ML862194.1:7662-22381 GCA_009831015.1 Picea engelmannii
ACTTCCTCGTTCTCTTGAGGTGTCAACCTGTACGCTGCCTTGTTTGGTAAACTTGCTCCGGGTATGAGGTCAATATGATGACTCACACTCCTCATTGGTGGCAACGAACGAGGTAGTTCATCCACAATGATGTCAGCGAACTCCCCCAGCAGTTGTTGAATCTGTTCCAACAAGTCGTCCACTCTTGTGCTTGTCAAGACAACCCACGGCTTCCTAACAACAAAGAACTGTGGATCTTCATCCTTCTCCAGCTCTGTGAGAAGCTCCTTCCCACTCATGAGAAGTATGGTACTACTCACTTCCGGCTTCACTTCCTTATCCTTCCCTGGGAGCAACGTATGTGTTTTACCATCCTTCTCCAAGGTGTATGTTCATTCTCCCATCATGAACCACATGTCTATCATACTGCCATGGTCTCCCCAATAAAACATGATAGACATCCATGGGAATGACATCACACAAGATTTCATCTTTGTATTCACCCATTTTAAAATTTACCAAGCATTGTTTGGTAACACATACCTGGTGTCCTTTCTGCAGCCACGTCACTTTGTATGGACTCGGGTGCTTGTTCGTTTTCAGCTCCAGTTTCTCCACCATCTCGGTCGAAACAAGATTATCTGTGCTCCCACTGTCCACTATAACCTTGCATTTCCAGCCCTGGGTATTGCAAGTCGTCCGGAACAGTCTACATCTCTGAGCTATATCCACTTCTTTCTCAGGTTTCAAGAGGACTTTATACACTGTCAGTGACTTCCCACTTCCAGTGTCTTCATCTTCGACATCACGCCTCTGCGCCTCAGCGACGTGAGAGGTTCCTCTGTCCATCTTCCTCTCTGGACAATCCACTACTTTGTGTCCTTCTTTCCCACATGTAAAACATGTGATCACTCCTCCTCTGCCTCGTCCTCTACCTCGGGTATGAGGAAATGTATTTGCATCAGCATATCCTCCTTGCTGATCACCTTGCTGTCTCCTTGGCTCAACATTCTGCTGCCTCTGCTGTGAGGTTCCACCTCCTTCAGCTCTTCCCCGAGGTCTGTTCCAATCCTCCTTGGGCTTTTGAATTTCTTTCTGGGCAACTACTTTGCCTCTAGGCTGGCTTCTGCCTCACCCTCGCTGTCCCTGCTTGCGGCTCAGCTTTTCTTCGGCCTTCAGAGCCATCTGGTACGCATCCTCAACAGTGCGGATGGTTAGCATGCTCAGCTCATCCTGAATGTCATACCTGAGACCATTCATATACCTCGCTACTTTTTCGTCATCACTCTCCCGATGACCAGCTCGAATGTTGAGCCTGTAGAATTCTTCGGTGTATTATTTCACCGTCATCAGCTTCTGTCTCAGGTTCTGCATGCGCCTGAACAGAGAAATCTGGTAATCCCTCGGAATGAACTTCGCCTTTATCTTGGCGATCATCCGATCCCAGCTTTTGATCTTTTGTTTGCCTTTGGAATGCCTGTCCGTCTGCAGCTCGTCCCACCATAAGGCTGCATGTCCTTTCAGCTTCGTGACTGCATGCCTCACCTTCTTATCCTCTTCGATGTCCTCATAATCGAAGTAGGTGTCGAGCGCTCGGATCCAATCCAGCATCTCTTCTGCATTTAGACTCCCCTCATAAGTCGGGATGTCCATCTTCGTCTTCGAGCTCATCCTCGAAATGGCTTTGATTAACCTCTCTGTCGAGGCATCTTCTGCTGAGACCTCTTCGGCATCGTGTCCAGCTTCCTCTTCAATCTCAGGATCACTGAACTCTCCTGTGTCGGCTCCACGCCTTTGGGTGGTCTCCATATCTTTGAGTCTCGCCCTGAGATCTCATATCTGACGTTCCATCTCCACATTTCCTGCTGGCCTACCCCTTCTTCGAGCATCCCTGTCTTCACGATCAGGTGATGGTCTCTCTCTTCTGGGCGACATTATGAAATTTTCTTCCCTCTGCTACCTGAACAAAGATAATTTCACAGCTTAGCTCTGATACCACTCTGACGCAAGTCGTGAGTATCAGAGTACTTTCCTTTCTCCTTCCCTTCTCTCGCCTGCAATATACAGACAAGACTTCAGGGCTCTGATACCACTCTGATGCAAGTCATGTGTATCAGAGTACTCTTCTTCCTTTCGCCTGAAATACCCGACAAGTTCCAGGCTCTGATACCACTCTATCGCAACCTGCCCTCAATGGCACTGTCGCCCCACCAGGACCTTCTCTTTCTTCACGGCCCGAAGAGTCAATGCTCTTCCAACTCCCTCGGGAGTTCTTTACCCACAGTTACTTCCGACGATCCTCCCCTCCTTAACTTACGAAGGATCGGCTCTCACGATTTTGCGAGTTCCACCACTGGGAACTGGACCCTCGGATTCTGAGACCCGATACTTCTGGTCAACGTTGACTCTGTCTCGGTATATCGGGACCTCGCACTATCGCGACTCGGGACTAGCGTCTCTATGCCACTGAATTCTCAACCTCCGAGACCCGAAGTGCTGAGATGCCGATGACTCGTAAATCTCGCGACCTCGCGCTCTCGTCACTCCCGAGATCAGACTTGAGGTCTCCAACCCGCGAGATTCGATATCCCGAGACCACCTGTCACATCATCTATCTCGACGTACACCATGCAAAATGTTCCAGGACGTCGCATTTCGCATCCTCGTGACCTCACTCTACGAGAAACAAGAATCTTCCGTCGCAAACTCCCAATACATATGAACCACAAGTCAGGTCGTGATCTTAGTGATTCTCCACGACGATTCAAGTCGTCGATTCTCTTCCTCTTGAAGAGTTCCCCGTTCACCACCTTTGTTCTGTGAGACCTCCGCAGGGGTCAACTTCACGGCGAACCAAAGGGACTATCCCTCCTGAGATTTTTGTCAACTCGGACTCCTTCAAGGATTCCTCGAACACGCTCCTTGTGCTCGGTCTTCAATCACTCCCAAAAGTGTTGAAGTCTTCTGGGTCCATGCGTCCACGCTCGCAACGGCTTCACCCTTTCCTCCTCTCAGACTTGCCACTGAGACTCAAATTCGACCTGCACTCACCTGCACGGCTCAAATACCTCAAATCCAACTCTGGGCAAAAGAGAACAAAAGTTCAACTGCTTGGCCTCCTCGATGCACTCTATGCGGAGGAATTCGACTACACTCTATGCAGGAATCTCCTGGTTCAAGCAGAGAAACAATTGAAACTCATTCCCTCATTCTCTCAGGTTTCAAACCTGATATGCAATCACATAAGCAGCATATAAAAGATAAGCATAGAAAGAAGCAAATATGCACAAGCATAGTATTAACAACACACAGAGATCAAACACGTCCATGGAATTGAATCAAGGCTTCTCCTATTAATTCAATATTTGTACATGGAGGTTTCTTCACAAGCTCTCTGCTCTTCTCTCTTTTCTCAATGCTAATGCTTGATTATAATACAATGATACAAGGGAGGGTGTCTATACTCCGTTTTCCCTCTCGAAAGCTAAAACTATCTAATCTACAGTTAATTCATTATCTACCTGCATTAAAACTAAATAAATGCCTCATCTACCTAAGGACGAGAGCTTATCCGCTCAAGGTCCATTACATCTATAAAGTGCGCTTCATCACATCAATATATTTAATGTTTGGCGCAGCCATATTCCAATGTTTCAAAATTTGAATGCTGGTTCTGTCCAGTTGTTCCTTTGCCTCCATGCGCTGGCTCGCTTAATGAGTGAGCGATGCTCCTGCATCAAGAACGAACCCCTTCCACAGACCAGGGATGGGTTTTTTTAATTCGTAGTGTTCAAGAACCTATTGGCCTTCCCCCAAGAGCTCACATAAATTATTACCCCCCCATTACACAAAATGGGTAATACAAAATAAATAATCCCTTATCCCCTCAAGCCCCCCTCTCTTGTTGAATCATAGCCCCCTATAACTCTAGTCCTTGTCCATCTAGCATCCAACGATGTATATATTATTAATAATTATCAAAACATTACATTTCTTAGGCACAATAGCCTTTTAATAATTTTTTGGGCACTCTGGCTCTCAGCAATGCATCAATACATTATTTAATATGGTTACACTAAGCAAGAACTCTGGATTATATGCTTGTTGATAAGTTTTTCTTTTTGAATTTTGAAATGTGTGGAGAGTGTTATTTGAAAAGTGTGAAAACAAAGTATTTGGTTTTGAAAGTGTTTTCTTACATAGACTATAATCAACAAACATAGGAAATTACCTATTATTGGCACATACAATGCATAAACTCTATTGATTACGGAACTGGATTGACATATGAAATTATTGCAATAAATTGAACATATAATTGCACCAACAGGTGCCTCGACTTGCATGATATCATTGGCATGTTGGAAGGCCATTGGCCAACATGATTTTTCTTTGTCGCCCATGTTGCTAAACACAATTGACGATCGATATTTTAGACCACATGGCTTAATTCCCTCCTTCCCCGTGCAGTTGGAAGGAAAAATTGTGTGCATCGAGGTAGAAGTAGTCGATGCACCTCTTGACTGCAATCTTTGGTTAGGGAGGATATGGATGTATGTTGTGAAAGAGGTTGTATCCACCATTTTTCAGGTCTTATGTTTTCCTCACGAAGGTCGGGTCATAACTATTGATCATTTATCCTTCTTCCATCTTGACCTTTCATTGGGGTAACCCATGGTCTCGATGATTGACAACACGCAAATAGGTACCATCAAATTATGTTCCATATTGTTTCCACATCTAATGGGGAATTTTGATTATCTGTCACCTGCCAATGATTTCAATTTTATTTCGGTTGTCCTCGAACACTTGAAGGTTGTGATATTTCAAGTCACTTCTTTTAGAACAAGCTACTTTAATGACCCCTGTATTTTACCTTCCCCATAGGATTCAATGGAATGGGTAGGGAACACTGGTATGGATACCCTTATCTGTTGCTGAGGTTGAATACAATATTGTCCAGTAAGCCTCAGCCAACCCTGATCTAGCTCCCCCACAAAATCTAGATCCTATTCTCAAGCCTATTTGGTATCAAGACTCTCTGGCCATGCACGATCCTTTGGACATAGTGTTTCCATTTGACGAGGATATTTTGGAGGCAATGAATGGGAGAGATAGTCATTGGGACGATCTTCACCACAGATCTTATTTTTTACCAGAGGTGAGGAGAGTAGAGGAAGGAGAGTTCACTATGACCTTGAATGTAGATGTTGCTTGTCTTGTTAACCCTCTAGACACACACAAAATCTATGCCAATGGAAACATGGAAAGTAGAGTTGAAATGATTCCTATCGACATCTCTAGAACCCATGGCATCATGAAAAATGTCTTCGTTAGAGAATATTTTTCCTCTGAGGAGATTTATATTTATATTGAATTATTTAAAGAGTTTTGTGATGTTTTTTCCTGGTCTTATGAAGAGATGCTAGGAATTGACCCATGTATAGTTGAACATAAGATTACAACTTACCAGTATGCTAATCTCGTCTGACAGAAGCTTTACCTAGTCAAGCCTTGCAAGGAAATGACCGTCAAGGCTGAGGTAGAGAAACTCATCAAGGTTGGTTTCATCTATCTAGTGCAATTGAGGGAATGGGTGTCAAACCCTGTTCCTGTCAATAAAAAGAAAGGTATGATCCACATGTTTATGGAATTATTTGAAATGAAAAAATCTTTCCTGAAAGATAATTTTCCAACCCCATTCATTGATCATATTGTCGATGAATATGTGGGTTATGAAGTATTTTCTTTTATGGATGATTTTTATGGGTACAACCAGATTCATATCAATCTCAAGGACTAGCATAAAACGATGTTTATGTGTCCTTGGGCTACATTCATATACATGAAAATTCCGTTTGGCCTTAAGAATGTTGGAGACACTTTTCAGCAGGCCATGTCGTTTTCCTTCATGACCTCAAACACTTAGTCGAGGTGTATCTTGATGATATGGTATCACCTTCTCGTAAGATATCTAATCATCCCACCCACTTACGACTTATCTTTGAGAGGTGTCTCTAGTACCAGATTCTCCTTAATACGAATAAGTGTAGTTTTTGCGTAACATTAGGTCGCTTTTTAGGTTTTATTCTATCAATTAAAGGGATCATGGTCGATCCTCTGAAGGTTGAGGAAATAGTTCAATTTCCTCCCCTACTCACAATCCCTCAACTTCAAAGTCTATAGGGGAAATTGATCTTTCTTCGACATTTTGTTGCTAACTATGTCGAGATTACTAAAGGTTTTATGTGTCTCTTGAATAAAGGAGTCCCATTCTATTGGGATGAAGTGACTCCATGCTCTTTCGAAGCATTGAAATGTGCTCTGATGTTTGTCCCTCTGCTTAGTCCACCAGATTATGGAAAGGTTTTATTGTTGTATTTGGCTACTGTAGAGTCTACCAATGGCATGGTATTGGTCCAAGAGGATGATGCACTCAAAGAGAAAGTTATATAATATCTTAGTTGAGGCTTGGTAGGACCGAAACTCAACTACACACATTTTGAGAAACTTGCTATGGAAGTTTTCCATGTTGTTCAACATTTTTTTCATTACATATTACTTCACAAGACCACCGTCGTAGCTCTTATGAACCCTTTTCAATATGTGTTAACACGACATGTCATCGACAGGAAAATAAGTGGATGGATAGTCATCCTATAATAATTTGACTTGGATTTTGTTTCGGTGAAATCTAGAAGTCCTTGGTCTTTGATGAACTAATTTCAGGACTCTCGGTCGAAAGTGGTAACTATTTTCCTGAAGAATCACTGATAAATAGGGATTTTTTCCTTATTGCATATTCAGACCCTTGGTATGGATATATACTTGTGTATATTCAAACTTTGATGTGCCCTACCTATGCTTCTCTCAATGAGCATCAACGAATACATTATCAAGAAAACAATTATATTATCATCGATTATACTTTATATCATTGAGGAGTTGATTTCATTCTTCGTCGTTGTCTCACTCATGAAGAGGCAGAGTTTGTGTTGAATGATTGTCACATTGAAGCATTTGGTGGTCACTTGTCTAGGTTGGCCACAACCCAGAAAATTCTCCGCGCTAGATACTTTTGGCTCTCGTTGATAAAAGATTGTGTAGAAGTGGTCAATAAGTGTCACCCATGCCAAATATTCTCTTGGAATATGTAGGCACACCCTGCTCCCATTTTTTCAGTTATTTCTATTGGTCTCTTCACAAAGTGGGGTATTGATTTTACTACATGTCATCTGACTTCAGATAGGGGGCATCGTTATATCATTGTGGGGGTATACTAATTCACTAAGTGGTTCAAGGCCATGCCGACATTTATAAATGATGGAGAAATGGCTACAATTTTAATTTTTAACTAGATTGTAGTTAGGTTCGGTATTCCGAAGGAGATTGTCATAGACCATGGAAGTCACTTCTAGAACAATATGACATCTGGGTTAACATAAAAACTTGGGTTTAAGAAAGAAAATTCATCACCCTACTATCCATATGCAAATGGTCAAGTGGAGGATGTTAATAAGTCTCAAGATTATTCTCCAACGAATGATAAATTCATCCAAATCGAATTGGCATTTTATGTTGTATTCGACACTTTGGGCTTATCAAACCTTAGTCAAGACTGCTACCACTTTTTATCCTTTCCAAATTGTTTATGGGATGGAGGTAGTATTTCCCATAGAGTGCCAAATTCCCTCTCTTAAGTTGGAAGTGGAACTACTTCCCAACACTACTCCACTTGAAGAGCGTATTCTATATCTTGAGCAACGCCAAGATGCAGCCTTGGTCAATGAGGCTCACAAAAAAAATTTCAAGTGTTAGTACAATCGATCCATCCTCCCTAAAGTTTTCTATGAAGGAGATCTTTTCTAGTTCTATGACCAAGATAAATATCCCTTGGGGGAAGGAAAATTCAAACCCATGTGGTACGGACTGTTCATTGTTAAGAAATTTTTAGAAAAGGGTTCCTATCAACTGGTTGATTTTGATGGTCATTCTTTATTGAATCCTAGAAATGGGCTCTACCCTAAGAACTATTACACTTAGGTCGGTCACGTGGGCGTGAATTATTGTATATAATATATAGCTTTATTTATACATTTTTATCTCTTTGTCCTATGGATGTGTAGTTTATTTTGTTTCTTTTTACTATGGAAGATGTCAAGTGAGTTTGAGGTCTATGTTGGGTTCACTGATGGTGATATTTGACACACTCAGAGGCTTGCTTCCACAACTTGGGTGATCTTCACGCCCTTTGGTCATTTGATTTATTCTGGAGGTATTTGTCTGGGCGAAGCAACCAATAATGTTGTCGAGTATAATGTCATAATAGAATTTATGCATGATGCCTTGTCACATGGTATTTCTCACCTCCCTGTTTATATAGATTCTCAACTGGTCGTGTCTCAGTTAAATGGAATATACTGTCTCTACGATCCCACCCTTCACCGATGATTCCTTAGGGTATGTATCTTAGAACACTATTTATATTATATTATATTACTTATATTCATGTTCTTAGAATATCTAATCAACTAATTGATACATTGGCTAATCATGTATTATATTGGAATATTGCTCACACATAAAACTAAAAGAACACACATACACACAAATGTAAACACATTTGTACAAAACAAATTATGCATAAGGAAAAAATATGTATATATATAATGATATGTCCAAAAAATAAGGTCACAAGTACAAAAGTGGTCCATAAATCCTCAAATAGATCTAGTATAGATCGTTGGGCTCAAGCCCTCACTACATAAAAGAGTACAAAAAAAAAATTCTTCACACATATGTGTTCAAGTCCTGGCTATGGCCTAGGCCTATTTTCCCTAGTATAATGAACTACAACATTTACAAAATGTCGAAACAACTGAACCCAAGTCCTAGGTACCCCTACAACTTGCAATTGCATGGCTAGGGGTAGGTCCCCAATCTCGGCCATCAGAACTGGACGAATGAGAGTTGTCAGGTTCCTCTCCACTCGTTGCAATACTCTCTCATCCTCTTTGGATGGTGGTCCTCCCGTGGATGTTGGGCCTCCAACTATTATTGGTCTGGAAAACTCTCGAGGAAAATTCCTGGTCCTATGAAGTTAGTTGGTCATACTAGTCCCACATCTATATATAATATATTACTGAGTTAGTACTTCTACGTTACCATAAAAGGATAATATTTAAAAAAATATAAAATAAAATAACTTTAAAATATGAAGTAATGTGTACCTATCTCTCTGTGCTTCTCGCCAGGGGGCATAGGCATATCAGGATCCCTCAGGAAACTGATTCCTGTGTAGGGGTAGTCTTCAATTGAAGGAATTTGATGAGGCCACTAGTCAAAGAATTTGTCATCAAAGGCCTCCTGCACTCTCCCTACACCCTATCGAGGCAAAAAATATGCCCACCTGCATAATGATGGAAAGGAGGCAATATGGCCTCATAATGTCTCTCGTGAGCTAAGGCTTAGCACTCTCTCAAAAATAAAAGCGCACAATACGGTCTCAAACCCGAAGTTCTTTTTTGTTATTCTTTGACAGTCAATTAATTTTTTTTTCACACATGTGAGCATCATGGTGATCCAATAAAGAAGGAAGCATGTAGACACTGATCTACACAATGCATCTATGCACATGAATCTTGATAAAATGTTGTGTACTGCGTGATCCACCCAATCATGTAAAGTACTATCCACAGGTTGAGGCTTGTGATCTTATGAATTGGCACCTATGATCCTACTTTCTCAGTTCTAGCCTCGCAGTACATGCCAATACAATATTTTATGTTGTGCGGTCATGGAGGAACGATCCTCAAATTAACCGGCTCTCCCCTCCTAGAGAGGTAGATCACAAAGTATATATCCTCAGTAGGTGCAGTCAATGATTGTATCTCTATCATGATGGCCTATGCGTCTGGGTGCCAATACTCTATCAAATTATTCAATAACCTCGGTTTTACCCTCATGAATGGACACTAAAAGAAATTCCACATACCACACTGCTTGAGCATGGAAATGGCCCTTGGGTCCTCCTCGACCAAAATATCCAATTTCTCATGCTCTCTCTCTTGTCAGTGAACATACAACTTGTTACATAATTTTTTTTTGATGTTAATCCTATAGACACAACTTGGAGTTGATATTTCTGACGGGATTGTTAACAAGGTAAATCTATCAGAGGATTTTGTCATTTACCGAACAAGTGGAAAAGGACATGGTCAAACTCAGGCCTTATCATTTGAATGGTTGAGAATCCAAGCATGAATACCAATGGAATATTCATGTATCATGGATTTATGGATTAATAGAAGTTTGGATGAGTTATTGTAGTGATCATAAAGGCTATGACTGGATAGGGTGTGTGTGGCACATGGACTAGGATTCCATTTGGATTCTCTCTCCATCTGATTACAATGGGGTGCCCATGATATTTAATGACTTCCTTTAATGTACTCATGGCTCTTATGATCCTTTTCTTCCGAGTAATCAGTTTTGCACCAAAGTAATGCTTAGACTGAAAAAAACTGAAATACATGTCACGACACAACAATGCACACTCCAACTTTATTAACTGAATTTAAAAAAATTACAAAAATTTAAATCTAAATTCTATGCATTCTCCTTTTTATTGGAGAAACAGTCCTTTAGCTCAGTCCTGAGAAATATAGGTTTTCAGGAGAGCACCATTCACCCATCCTAGTCATAGTATACTATCTAGTTGTGTTAGTCTAACTATGCCAGAGTGTCAAATATCCACAACTATAAATGGGCCCAACCAATGCATGCACAACTTGCTTAGATGTTTCTGGTATCGAATTTCATAAAGTAGCACTTTATCTCCTTGCTCAATTTTTTTGGCCTTAATATGCCTCTCGTGCCATGCCTTCTTCCTGGATTTCTCAATGATTTTATGAAAGTCTTGTAAAAACCTGGTCTCGTCAAGTTCTTTCAACTCCATAACCCTTTGCCAAACTAATTCATCCTCTAATATATGTGTAACTTATGCGATGTAGAGACTAGAGGTAATGAAATCTGCAGGTACCACAAATTATTTCCCATAGAATAGATGAAATTGAGTATACTTGTGAAGTTTCTTCATGGTCATCATGTAAGACCACAAATTTGTTGGGAGTTTTCCATCCCAATATTCCTTGTTTGTGCAACAAACCTTCATCAAACCTCTTTCCAGAATCTTGTTAAATGCCTCCACTATGCCATTGTGTTGTGGATGGTAGGGGATGATTTTATGATGTTGGATTAGGAACTCTGTCATAAGATTTTCTATTGTACTACTAATAAAATGAACACCCTGATCACTAGTCAGACTCATAGGACATCCAAACCGAGTGATAATTCTTTCAAAGATAAACTTGGTAGCGATATTGGTCAAACAATCCTGAATATCTACTGCCTCAGGTCATCGTTTCAGGTAATTGGTTGTGGTGATAGTATACCTAACCTTTGAGTGCATAGTTGTGGGGTTGATCGGTCCAATAAAATCAACCACCCACTTCTCAAATGCTTGCAGATCTCAAATTGGATGAAGAGGAAATTCCTCTGATCATGATGGATTACCTACCCTCTAACAGATGTCCCAAGATCTAGCATATTATTTGACATCTTTGAAGAGCGTGGCCCACCATAATATAGCTTGGAGGAATTTCTGTGCAGTGGCCTTTCCTCCGACATGGCCTCCCACAAATCCACTGTGGCACTCCCATATAATCTCTTGTCTTTCATAGTCCAAACTGCACCTCCTAAGGATATTGTCTAGTCCCAACTTATACAATTTCCCCATGATTAATTCATATTTCACTACTTGAACCACCATATATCGTTTCTGAGTTGTGGAGTACGTTTCTGGGTAGGCCCCTGTACTCAGTAACATTTTTATGTCTTCCAGGTATTCTGGTACGACCTCAACTCAAAACAGGTCTACATCTGAGAGTTGATCATTGATTTCTCTGCCACTCTTCCATGACTCCAATCTGGACAAGTGATCAGGACCCATGTTGCATATTCTAGGTTTCATGATCACCTCAAATGAAAATTATTGAAACAATAATAACCATCAAAAAATTATTCCTTCCAAGACAAGCTTGTTAACTAGATATTTTAACGCAGAATGATTAGTAAAAAATTTAAAATGAGAGCCTAACAAGTAATGTCTAAACTTTTATAGAGCATAAATCATAGAGAAACCCTCCCTTTATGTGGTTGTATAGTTGTGTTCAACTTGTGATAGCTTCCTTCTAGCAAAATAGATGGGATGATTCATATTTCCATCTTCTAGTTTCGCTAAGATCGCTCCCATGGAAATACGTGATGCATCCACGTGCACATGAAATTCCTTTTCCCAAATTGGAAATATCAAAATAGGTGTTGTGTTGAGATTTTCCTTAACGATGTCAAATGCTTGATCACACTATAGTGTCCACTGGAACAATTCAGACTTCTTTAATATATTTTCCATGGGTGCAGTAATATTCACATACCTTTCAATGAATTTGTGATAGTACCATGTGTGTACCATGGTTGGGTGCAATTGTTTAGTGCTCGTAGCTAGTGGCATATTCAAAATGACCACAAATTTATCTGGGTCTACCAACACTCCATCTCGACATACTATGTGGCCTAATAGATTTCCACGTGGCTTACATAAAATACACTTTCTGAGGTTTAAAGATATTTGCATTTCCTTACACCAATCAAACATCAGCCGTAGTAACACTACATGTTCTTTCAAAAGACTGTACACCATCCAGTCATCCATATAAACTTCTATAAATTTGTAAATAAATTCTCGAAAGGATGCTATTAAAATCCAGGAAAAAACTACAGAGGCATTCTTTAGATCGAAGGGCATCACATTATATTCAAATGACCCCCAATATGTTATGAATGTGGCCTTCTTTCTATCTTCTTCGATAATTATCACTTGATGATACCCCAAAAATCCATTTGTAAATGAGTAAGACTCTTTCACTGCAACCTATTCTAGCACCTCATTAGTAAAAGGTGTGGGAAAAGGGTCATGCACACAGGAAAAATTAAGGCTTATGTAGTCTACACATACCCTAATTTCCTCTGTACCTTTATTTCTTTGGAGGACTATGGGACTAACCCAATCTGCTTCTTCAACTAGAAAAATAATTCTGGCCCCAAGCATCTTGACTATTTTTGTATTAACCTTCTCTTTCACCCTAGGTTAAGACGATATGGTCTATTCCTTACAGGTTTTGATCCTAGTTTTAGTTCGATTTTAATCTCTCCCATATATCCTTTTATCCATTTTATCTCTGAGAATGTCTTTGGGAACATGTCCTCATATTCTCGCAACAAGCTATGTATTTCCTGGTTAGTTTGCTCATCCCAGTAATCTCCTACGACAACTATCTTGGGTTTCTCAATAGTTCCTATGTTGCATTTTCACAACTTCAATTGATGGTTATAAGAGCTATTAGTCTGACTATGTAGTTTTTTCTGGATTTCTCTACTTCCCTCTATTTTGTTAATGTCTAAATTTCTCATTTCTTTTAAATCATCATGGTTTTCCAAATCCTTCTTGATTTTATAGAATTTTATGGGTGTCTTGAACGTTTCCATTTGAAGGTTAGACTGAAGTACTTGAATATAATTAGAACATACCATTGGGTATGATTTCTTTTTACAAACATCGGTAAAAATATTTTTTTTAATTCTTTGCAGGACTATCTTAAGCTCTGGGTACTTAGTTGTAAAATAGAATTCCTTGCAAAATTGGTCTTCTAAAGTTTTCCAACTACTGGTCTTCCTTCTGGTCTCTTCATGAATGTACCAATATTTCACTATCAGACCTAGTGAATGGGCAAATAACTGAACCCACAAGTGAGATGGTACTTCCGCAACTTGCCATTGCCTTATGCATTGTTCGATATGTGTTTTAGGATTAGACTGTCCATTGAATAGTTGTGTAACTTGAAAATCCATCCGCATATATGATTTTAGTTTCTCCTTATCTTGAAATATAAATTGGATAGCATGCATCACATCCTCCTAGTTCCTAATTATTTCTTTGTTACTACCCCACCACCTAGTAGGGGTGTCTTCCAGGGCTAAGTCTAGAACTACGATCCTTTGATCTTTTGTTATCTTTTCTTCCATGCTAACAGGAAAAATACCAATTTCTAAGGTACCATTGTATTTCATATGTTCTCTAACCTCGGTTCCAACCCATATCTTTTCTCTGACAGTTGCACATCATCTTTAAAATACCTCATATTCATCTTGTTGCCAACTGTCGAATGCTGGTTTTGAATTTCCATCCGTCGATTGTATGCTCCTCCAACTTACTGATCCATCGATCGTAGGATTGATGTAGTCTTATCTCATTCCTTTTGTTATGGTGTATAATTGATCTAGATCATCTCTTTCCATATTGTTGTCCATTGGCTCCGTGTATCGAGGGCCTACATATGGATCCAAGGGATGAACTACTTTTATTACGTCTTATTCAAATTTCATAGTATCCCTCTTCAGGTCAATAACAACATAGTTATCTTAAGCCTAATCAATACCAAGTACTGAAGGATAAGGGTCCTCATCCCCCATGATTTTGATCACCTCAAAATCATCGAGATTATTTACTCCCACAACATCTATCTCCATACTCTCCAGCCTTCGTATTGGGAAAATACATTATTGATTGGCCATTCTCAATTGGATTGGGGAATATGTCAACTTGGGTTTCCCTAAAGCTTCC
>ML862195.1:0-15686 GCA_009831015.1 Picea engelmannii
ACATATAATACATTATTATTGTTATTTACTTTTTTTTTTTTTTAAGTAAAAAAGTTTGGATCCTATTATATTATCATTGTCAAAATACAGAGCTTATGTTGATGCCAGCTGGCCTGCCTGAACAGGAAACCAGGACAGCTAGGCATCCATGTCCAAGTGTCACCATTGTTGCAAAAGTAAACATAAGTTAACAAAAATCGCACTGTTGTTCCCGCCCGAAGGAAACCGGGATTTGCACGTGCTAGAAGTATATTAGTTTGTCCATCTAGAACTATGAAATATTAAAAACTAGCTTTTCTATGACATAACCCTGTGAAATAAAACCACAAGCAGAGTCTGTTTAAGAGCATCAGAAAACCTCGGAGCCCGGATGAGTGTCGTCGGCCACAGTATGCCTCCAGCGCGCTAGGAATGCGTAAGGTCTGGCACAAGTCGGACATTGCTTCTTCGGCGTAGCCCTGGAGTGCACTGCATAAAACATATCGACCCTTTGTTCCAGCCTTGCCATGCAGAAGTTCTGATCTTCTATCAGGTTCCTCATGTCGAAGATGAGGTTGATGTAGCTCGCGTCGACCACCGATGGCTGCTCCATGTTTGTGCCTTGCTGCTGATCCCCCACTGTTTCTTTGGTGGCTTCGGGGGGTACTTCTTCCTCTATGTAGCAGGGAGAGTAAGGTCGTTCTATACTGCTCTTGCCTTGAGTGCTCGTACCAGTTGCCACCTGCTGAGTTTCAAACAAACCAAATGCCGAGCGGGGGTTCCAATTCTCCGGGACCGTGAATAAGGTGTGCTCTGGAGGGCCTGACAGGTCACCTTCTGGAATTTCCTCTTCAACAATTGTCATCGGGGGTGAACGAGCTTTGGCTCTTCTCCTTCTGGTAGCAATCGCAATGGCCTTTTCAAATGCTTCTTTCCTTTTTCGTCTCGATTCTGCAGCATACCATGCCGCTCCTCGTCGTGGTGTCCCCCTAATCCTTGGCATGGCAAGGGTTCGATGGCTGAGCGCTGAGCGGTCGAGTGGAGTCGAAATGCTGCTGAGGATAGACGGGGTGGCCTGGAGGAGCGACAACGTCTGAGGGATGAGAGAATCCGAACAGCGCAACCAAAGCTGTTGCGAGACGGAGTTTCTCGGCAGCGCTCTGCAACCAGGAGTCCCAATTCTCATAATAAGCCTGAACCTCATACCGATTAACATAACCACCACGATCACATCTACCATTAAAACCTAAGAGATAATGCTGGTACCCGTCCCTTGTGCGAGAGGGTCTGGCTGCTGAGCTCACCTGTGCAACATTAAGCCGAGTTAATGAGCGGGTGATACGAGGTGGTGGGCATCATTCCACCGCATCCTAACTCGTCTCCACGTGGTTGCATCGCCCGTTCTGTCACCCCATCCGGGGTTATTGTTATTTACTTTATTATGAATGTATTTAATGTATTATTTAAATTATTATTAATGTATTTATTTAATATATTTAATACATTATTAAATTTTTTATTTTATATATTCATTTATACATGATTAATATATTATTTAAATATTACATTAATAATGCATTTATATTATAATGTATATATCCTTTATAAATATATATTTTTGTATTCATGTATTGTTGATACTTTATTATTTTAATGTATTGTTTTGATTTTCTAAATATTTAAAATTTTATTAATATATAGATGTTTTATAGATTTGCTAATACTTTATTACTTTATTCTATTATAATATTTTTTGGATACTTCATTAATACTATTTTAATATTTTATTATACTTTATAGATATTGTTGGAGTCGTCTTTTTTAAGTTGTATAAATGTAATTTTTAAAGTCAAAGGTTGGTCTTTAAGTTCTTTTTTTCTTCGTGACATTTACCAACTAAAAATCTCATTAGTCTTGACATGCGAAATAGCGAAGGATGTTATGTTTCATAAGTCACCACCTTTTACCGTTAAACGAGAATTTTTACTTTTTGTACCTCGGGATATCGTGCTTTGGGAGTTACAAGTCACAAGATTTACAAGCCTTGATGTGCGAAGTCGCACAAATATTTTGAAAGCTTACCTCGGGCTAAAGCTGAGAGTAAAATTCCTTAAACCCTAGTCAAGTGTTGTCAGGATTTCACGTCTCGGCGTTCACTCTCTCCAAAAACCTTACCATCATAACTCCGATAGGAGAAGCCGTGAGACTTTTACATAAGTAACCCGGGTTAGTGTCAGGGGTGAATAGTTTTTTTACCATGATTAAAATCTGTCAGGATTTCGCGACTCAGCATGCGTGCCTCCCAAAAGCTATACCTTTGAAACCCCGAGTTGCGAAGTTGCGATATTGCTTAAATATTAATTAATTAAAACACTTAATCTGGTTTGCCTTTTGTCTTAAATAGATCACATCATCGCGATCTCAGGATTTCGCGACTCGGCATACTCTCCTCCCGGAAACTATACCTTCGAAGCCCCGAGTCGCGAAGTTGCGATATAAATTAAAACATGATTAATTAAACACTTAATCCTGTTTACATTCTTGCTTAACTAAATCTAATCATCGGGATCTCAGATTTTAGAGGCTCGAAGTATAGGAGGGAAATCTCTCGATACGACGAACGCCAAAAGGTTGATTTAAGTTTAAAGAAAACCTAATTAAAGAAACTAAGCCAGATTTATTAGCACCTTAATACAAGATTTAACATGGGACAAATTTAAATGTTTTGYGCCAACTTGTGTCATGACCCGTCAAAATTTATGGCATTTATTTGAAATAAATTGAAGTGACAGGTAGAGATATCGTTTTTATTGCTAAAATATTTCCCCAAAAAATGATTTGATCATTCTGTTAATAAGGACACTGAGGTTTTAAATGGTTGAAATATAGGTCTCTTTCTTTCAGTCACAAATCTCATTTCTATTTTGCGCAGAGAAACTTTTCTCAGCAAACTGATTTCTGTATGTATACATATTTTTACCGAATGAGAGCTAATTCAGAATCCTTTGTCATGGCCCCACGAAAAGCGTCCAAGGTAAGTGCTGAGAGTTCAGGGAAAGGATCAGATAATGTTTCTGATACTTCACCACGAAATGTTGATTCTATCAAAACTTCGTCATATATCTCTGAGATTCTGCAGTCTAAATTGGTAGACTGTTCAGATGATTCTAATGATAATGAGAAGGACGACTTGGCCACCAAATACAAGATCATCATCCAAGAAGACATGCATAAAGTAGCGGCCAGGCCATGTCTTCTTCCTTACTATGACATGATCCGATGGGCGCTAGACCATGTAGATATCCCGACGAGAACCATCATCAATGAGCAAAAGGTCACTATTGGGACCTTTAGACCAGAGCACTTACAAGAGATGTATAAATTGTCATCCACGTTGAACTTCACATACAATGTCGAGTTTCTGGAGGATTTTAAACAGAAGGAATGTGAGCAATACGACAAAATATTATCTAATTTGATCAAGGATTGGGTCTCACACCCCGTGAAGTTCAAGGCAGACAGTAACGGTGTCTATTCAATCTCTTCTTTTGAACCACAATTCAAATACATAGCGATGATGACCTGCAGATTATATGGGAGGGAGGACACCACACATTTCTTTTTCCAGTGGGTGTCTCTGATGCATACAGTCAATGACGATTGTTCTTTCGACTGGGCCAAGTTGTTGTCAGATAGTCTGACCAGCCGAGTTACAGAATATCGGACGCAGAGAGCAAATGGGAAGGTCGCTTCATTTTTTATGGCCACCTACATAATGGATGTTGTTTGTTTCATGACACCTTTCCCTCTTATGAGCTGGAGCTGGACTCCATCTGAGGCTGACCCTATCCATATCTATCACTCAAAATTGTGGGAGGATAAGGCAGTAGATTGCATATACAAAATTTTCAATTGGGGAATGGTACCGATGCATGTCACCATCTTCGATAATCCACCGCCCAGGATCTTAGATAGCATAGCGGAAAATTTGAGTAGCGTGGCCGATTGGTACGTAGAGGTAGAATTTTCATACATCGGGGTTTTCGGCACCTGTGTTCCTCCATATGCTCTACCATTGTTTATACCCTATAGGTGGGATTTTCGCGAAATCGCTAGGCAAACCGTGATTGGTGGCATAAGAAAAGAGCTTAAAGGATTTTCGAAGAAGGTATGGCCACCTTTCCCCATTCATTTGAACACCTATTCTTTATTAGATTTCGGGCATGCAAAGGCCGAGGTAGCAGCCTTAGAAGATATTAAATTGGTCCACATTGAATTCAAGAAACATGACCCACACAGGGTCATGAGTAATCACATGGCCAATTTTGGCCTTAAAAGATTTGAACACGAGAATTCGCCTCATGATGATATTTTCTGAGGCACGAGATCTTATGCTAAAGTTTTGGGTCGGATACAAGCCTTGACACCTGAAGAAAGGGCTGATGTTTTCAAATTCTAGGAACATAGGCGAAGCCGCCTTCCCCTAATATTACAGGGTAAGAACCCAACAACCACAGAGGTGCAACAAACGAAAGCCGAGAGCTCCAAATATTCAGCAGTCGATAAAAAAGAACACCAGGAAAAGAAAGAGCAAATTGGGGGCCTGAAAAAGGAAGCCGAGACTCCCAATCCTCTAAAGAAGCCAACCTCAGTTGTTACTTCGGGGAAGTCATCCAAGCAAATCGGTAATCCCATCATTTCTGTTACTTCCCTACAGTCCACGAAAGGGGCCCCAGACGCTGGTTGGATTTTTGGCGAGGAACTATAGCCCATAATGGTGAACGAATTACCTCCGAACAAATTTTTCTTCGATAACAAGAGAAAGGCCGTTGTGAGACAAGAGATTTATCAAGAAGCAGTCAAGGTAGCCAAGAAATTTAAAATCTTAGCCGATGGAAAATATACGAAGAAGCAAGAATTTGCAACTCATATAGCAGGGACATTGGGGGATTTTTCTACGGCCAACCAATATTCTGTCGAGTCCCTAAGAGATCAGTTGAAGCGGAACCGTTTAATCAAAACTTTGGAGGCTAAACTAGCTACAACATAGACAACTGCCAGAGATCAGGCGAATTCAGGTATAGAGCAAGCTAGGGCAGCTGATCAAAAGGAAATCGAGAGGCTCAAAACTGATATCGAACAAACGCAGCAGGTGGCCCAGACCAACAAATCACATATAAGTCAACAAGAAGAATTGATAGGACAACTGGAGGCCAAACTAAACTTCGCCAAAAACCATATGATTGATATCAGAATATTTCAATCCCAGGCTATAGAAATTTGAAAAAGGATATCAACCACTCAGCAAGGTTTACTTGCTAAAGTGGAAACTATTCAAAATCATTGCCAACTCATTGATCAAGCATTGGAAAAAATATCTTCCAGAGAAAAAGAGGTTGGGGCATCTCAGGTTGTTTTCCAAGAGGTCGTTATAACCACGAAAAAAAAGGAAATGGGTAGTAGTACCAGGCTCTCCATCCCAGAGCAGACCCGAGGTAACATCTTGTTGAAGGCTTGGGAGCATTACATATCAAAAGGAAAAAAATGAGCTAAAGAGGTAAGAAAATCGTGTGAAGAAACTTTCGGCTTCATAGATAGGGGGTTATTGAATCTCAATAGTGAAAACAACACTGAGGCACTGGGCTAGATTAATATAGCCAAGCATCTGCTAAATATCAAGGAAAATGAGGAAAGAAAATTAGTTGAAATATCACTAATAACCCAGCCAGATATAATCCAAGTAGATAAATGGCTAATAAAACCAAATGTACATTTATGTTCTATCATCACCGAATATCGACAGGTAGAAGGGAAATTGCCACAATTAGTAAAGGATTATTACACTTTTGAGGCAAATAATCAAACATAACCTTCCAGGTTGGTATCCCAACTGGTGGAGAAGCATGCCACGTGCACCAAGCATACAAAGGGGCAGGTTTCGGGTATCAAAAGATGACAAGTGTCTGCCTATTATATTTTCAGAACTCGAAGAGAAAAGAAAGGAAGGAGTTCCAGTTGCTCAAAAGAAAGACAGAGACAAAGAATTGAAACGTCTAACCTCCTCTTTTTGTAACCGAAAATACTCTTGGAACGTTTGAGCATCCAACATGTAGAAGTTTGTATAAATATGAAATTAGAAGAAAGAAAAAGGGCTGGACCTATTTTGGTCGATTGTAATAGAGACTCTCCTTTTGAATATTAATACAAAGCAATCCGAAGACTCCTGATTCCATCAAGACTGTGTTATGAGTTTGTTTCCTCTCTGATTTCATGTTCAATTTCATTTCACACATATATGTTTGATGAATGTTTCACTGCAATTTAGTAAAACCTCTACTATGGTGATTAATTTTAATTGTCTATATAGTTTACATCTTTTCCTCTGTATCGGCTATTAGCAGGTACAAGACCTGTGGATTCTTTAGATTTTCATATTTTATACATTCGTTAGATTTCTTCTCACCTTTTTCTTCTTCTATTTACAAGGCGAGATTCTCCCTTGATAGGAGCCTCGTATTATAAACAATTTTATGTTTTTCTCACATTTTCACACACACCAATTATTTAATAGATAACATAGTTATGGGAAAAGGCTTTTGGTTTGCAATTTATCTTTAACAATAAATCAGATAGTTCTCTTTTATACGATCGAATTGAGACAACATTTAAAACTTTGAAACTTTCCTTTAATTTTATTGTTCCTCTATGATTGTCCCCGTTGTAAGACAACCTAACATTGAACCCAGTTTATCAGACCAAACACACATCGCTTTAAACCTTTTCGATACTATTCTTAAAACAACCACTACCCCGGTAGAACTTGAACATTCATGGGCCGCGGTTGAGAGGGATATAAACATCCAGGAACAGTTGGAGGCTAGACAACGACAACCTGGAAATCATCCTTAACTTCCTTTCCCGAAGGTTGATGCTTTCCTCCTTCTTTATCCTTTACCCACTTTCGGATGCCTAGATACTGTACTTTCTAAGCCTTAAGTACAGACACTGGAACGACATATTTTTGGCGTCGTTACCGGGGACGGAGTTACGAAACCTTTTCCCTAGGAGAACGACATTTTTGCAAGATTCACCCTTTGATAGTGAACAAAMAGTGAACACCTTCTAAAGGCTTTTATTATATTTCACTTCATGACTCCAYGTTTAAATAAGCTGGCATCTGGTTGAAGGAATACCAGACAAAACCTAGAGGGCAAGCAGACCATGCTTGTTTCAGATCCYGAAAAAATACTGAAAACTAGAGGTTCCCTTAAGCCAACTACTGCAGTGTACCAGCTTAAGTATCCACAACCCAATACTAAGAGTTCTTTAGAACCTTCAACTTCACACAGTTCCCCTCTYGAAATCATCAATCCAATTTTAGCTAGCCCTGAYGTTAAAAATGAAATCYGTCTGAAAACCTCTGTCGTTCACAAAGGTAAAAACCCCACAGTGAATTTATCAGTGGTCGATATCTCRTTGACTCTTCATTTAGATTTCATGACCTCGMTGAGTCTCAAAGAGTATACCATACACTCAGATTCTATGCTYGCGGGTTCCCCTGATTACATTTCTTGCAAGTCCGAAGAGCCAAGTCCTCACATCCCTTATCACCCATMTTTGGTTTTCTCRTCTGATGAAGAAGATAAAGATTTTCTTTTAGTGTTCCAGAACCCTCTATACAATACATCATTTCCCTATCCAATAGTACTGATGGYAGCCGCYGGATGAGGAGGTGGAGGGGTTTTTGGAGGAGGAGGTGGAGGAKCTTTAGGAGGTGGTGGGGCTCTAGGAGGAGGAATGGGAGGCCAAGGGACTCCCCCGCCTCCCAGAGTTTTCRCTAAAGTGGCTACGAGATATGCACCTTTGGTCTTACTCATCCCTCTTCATGACTTYCCTGAAAATTATATAAAAAACTTACCAAAATTTACGGGGGAAGGAGACTTGACCGCAACCGAACATATAAACTTCTTTGATCAGTTCGCGGATATMCTAGGTCTCGAGCACGAASACGTGTATTCGAGGYTGTTTGTTCAAACTTTCAAAGGACAKGTACGAACCTAGTTTCGAAGCCTACCCGCAGGATTKATATTATCCTACGATGCCCTAGAAGACTCCTTCCTTAAAAAATGGGGCGAAATGAAAGACCACTTGTATTATTTAATCGAGTTTGKAACTTTAAAGAAAAAGAATTCGGAAACAGTTATGGAATTTATTCAAAKATTTAACAAGCTGTATAATAAGATCCCAGCCGAAGTTAAACAATCCCAACTTGCAGCCAAAGTAACCTTCATGGGAGCTTTYGAACMYGATTTTTCCCTTCTCTTAAGAGAAAGGCRASGGGTTGCCTTAACTCGAATGCAGGATGACGCTGTAGAAATCGAATCTAACATGATGGATTCTGGCAAGTTAAAATCCCAGGTAGAAAYGGGAAACTGAGAAACCAGACGTTTTAGGGAACAAGCGAGACCCTCAAGGTCTAATAGATCCACAGACAACAAAATGGATGATATGGMCAGGATTATTAGGGWGATGTCAAATAAAATTTCTAGGATGGAGYTGGATCAATCTAAGGCCGATCCTTTCRTTAAAAGAGAATTCAGAAGAAACCCTAATCCTCAAAATCAACAATGAMAAATTAAAAATGAAGATCAGAAAATTCAAACCCCTCTAAAAAATGAAAATTTTATAGGTGGAAATGACCTGCAAGATTTYGAGGATTTGGATGCAGATGTGACAAATTTGGGTGACGACTGCACACAACCTTACGTAACTAAAGAAGATTATGAAAAGTCCTTAAAMACACAACAACCCTCAGATACAGATGATGACATAAACAATATAGATGTCCYTGACTATCAAGAAGTAACTGATTCAATAATGGTTGAAGTCCAACATAGGTATAACCTGAGGTCTAAAAWAAAACCTGCGTTGACTACTCAACCCAAGAAAATTMTCCCTAGAGGTGAAGTATACGAGCCCACCCCAAAAGAGACCRAAATATATAATAACAAAGTAAAAGGGATAGACTCACTGGATCCAAGAATGAAAGAGGTTGAGACCCAAACAAAGGAAATCAAGACAGTCGATACACATACAACGACAAATAAAATCACGAGTAATAAATCAACTCAGACAAATAAGTTGGAAAAGAAAGAGTCTGAACTTTCAACCAGAGAAGCAGACAAGGGTTCTTGAGGTTTTAGTTTTGAAAATGAGATAAATAGGATCAAAATACAAATCCCTCTGGTTGAATTAGAAAAGAATCATGCATATCAAAAACAGATAACCAAAGTGATAGGTTGTTCGGATCAAGAAAGTCAATCTGATGTGATAAACTTGGAAGATGATAAGACCAATATCACTTTTGGACCACATTTCAAGGGTGCCAAAGACACCATCACTCCTTTCTATATCACCCTAAATGTGCATGATCGACTGCTGCATAACTGCATGCTAGACTCTGGAGCTTCACATAATGTGATGCCCAAAACTATTATGGATAGACTAGGCCTCAAGATCACTAGACCTTACAAAGATCTCTACTCTTTTGATTCAAGAAGAGTTAAGTGCATGGGTATGATAAAAGATTTAGTAGTCACCCTTGCACAAGTCCCAGTCAAAAGCATCTTGATGGATGTAGTTATTGTTGATATCCCCCCAAAGTATGGCTTACTTCTATCAAGGTCGTGGGGAGCCAAAATTGGGGGGTCCCTCCAACTGGACATGACTTATGCCACAATTCCTGTATTTGGTGGACAACTTACTCGGTTATACAGGGAAACGAGGTTAGCCTATACAGTGAGTGATCCTAAGAATCTTAACAATTTTCCTGTTTACATTACTAATCAAGATCTAGGAAATTGTATTTTGTCTTTTGATGATGGTATAGATAGTTGCACAGAAGAAAATTACATAGATGAGAAAGAATCAGAAAATCTGCATAGCACTAGGATCTGGAAAAAAAAAATTGACGGTGCCCTGTCATGTGAAGGAGCAGGCGTAGGGGTACCTTTTATGGAACCTGAAAATAAATTTGTTGTCCCTTTCTCATACAGGCTTCAATGGAATACAAACTACACCAACAATGTATGTGAGTATAAAGCCTTAGTATTAGGATTGGAAGCTTCCATGAAGTTGAACATAAAGAACCTGGAAGTATATGGAGACACAGAGTTGATAGTCAAACAGATAAATCGAAAATAACATGCCAAGCACCTGAGATTGAGATCGTACAGAAATTGTGTCTGGGACCTAATGGAAAATTTCTTCTCATCTATAAATATCCACTTCATCCCACGTGCTGAAAATTTGCAGGCCGATTCGTTAGCCAAGGCGGCCTCGACGTTTACTCCCCCTACAAATTTTAAATTAAAATACCACATAGAGGTAAGGAACAAACCATCCATCCCGAACAACATACAACACTGGCAGGTTTTCGAGGATGATGATAAGATCAGGAAGTTACTCGAAGCAGTGGGGGACTTCTATGAAACTCACATTGATCAAGAGAATCAAAATGATCACACATGGATCATGCAAGAAGGAGAGGACCCTAAATAATTCCAGGAAAAGATTTTGAATCATCACATGTTGGTTCTAAAGAACAATCATATTCCGAAAGGACTGATCCCCCTGGAGAGACTGTTCGATCAGAATGACATACCCTTGAAATCCACCCTATAACCCCAACCAAAGGAGGTTGAAGACTGTGATGTGGGGACCAAAGAAGAACCTAGGATGGTAAAAATATCAAAGTACCTTCCTCCCGAGGTAAAAAGCAAGTATAGAGACTTTCTTAGATAGTATAAAGATGTTTTCGCTTGGTCATATGAAGAGCTGAGAACCTACAACACTTCTGTGATCGAACACAAGATACCTCTAAAACCTGGTGTCAAACCCTTTCGACAAAAACTCAGACAGATCAACTCGATTTTATTGCATGTGGTCGAAAAGAAAGTTAAAAAGCTCTTGGATGCAAAAATAATAGTACCTCTGAGATACTCCGATTGGGTAGAAAACCTGGCCCTGGTCAGAAAGAAGAGTGGGGATATTAGACTGTGTGTTGACTTTAGAAATCTGAATAATTTCTCCCTCAAAGATAACTACCCCCTACCCAAAATGGATCACGTTTTAGAAAAGGTAGTTGGGGCAAACAGGATGTTGATGATCGACGGGTTCTCTCGGTATAATCAAATTGTCGTAAATGAACTAGATAAAGAGAAAACAACTTTCACTACCCCTTGGTGTACTTTTATGTATGATCAAATACATTTTGTTCTAATGAATGCAAGCGCTACTTTCCAACGTGCTATGGACATTGATTTCATCGACGAAAGGGATACATTTGTGGTCATTTATCTTGATGATCTAACTGTTTTTTCTAAATCTGATGAAGATCATTTGGTACATCTCAAGCAAACATTTGAGAAATGCCGTAAGTTTGGTTTGTTTTTGAATCCCAAAAAGTCCCACTTCGCCATGCAAGAAGGTAAACTCTTGGGCCATATTGTGTTTTGATATGGTATTAAAATCGATCCTAAAAGAGTTGAGGCTATAGATACTATAAATATTCCTGGGAATGTAAAAGAAATTCAGTCATTCTTAGGAAAAATAAATTTTTTGAGGAGATTTATTCCGAACTTYKTTGAAATCGTGAAATTGATCATAGATATGCTAAAGAAAAACAACAAAGTGAAATGAACAGCAGAAGCCAAAGCAACATTTGCACACATCAAGAAAGTCATAAGCGAGGCACCTGTACTGGCAAGCCTTGATTATCTAAAAGATTTTCTTAATTTCTTGTTCGCCTCCGAACACACAATCGCCATAGTACTCCTCCAGAAAAATGAAGAAGGTTTCGAACAGCCGATAGAATTTTTTAGCAAGAGTCTCAGAGATGCAAAACTTAAATACGATATAATGGAAAAGCAAGTGTATGCTATGGTGAAGGCGTTGAAAGCATCCAAAACCTATGTGTTGCATTCCAAGATAATTGCGTATGTACCTACCAGTTCTGTAAAGGATATTTTGGTTCAATCTGACAGTGATGGAAAAAGGGGACGTTGGCTTGCCAAAATTCAAGAATTCAACCTGGAGATAAAACCAATGAAATTGGTAAAAGGAGAAGGTTTGGCCAAACTCTTAGCAGAATAAAATTTCAGAGCTCTCAGTATAAATGGACTATAGGGATATGAAGAAGGTGTGGACATCAACGAGTTTGATGAGCCAACAAGTGTAATCAGAATCGAAGAGAAGTTTGTCTCATCAGACTGGTACAAAAACATAGTTTCATACCTGATGACATTGAAATAACCGAGTGATTTATCCCCATCCAAAGCTACAACGCTAAAATTACATGCGGTCAAATACTGTATATCCGAAAATCAATTGTATTGGAAGAACCCACTAGGTTTCCTGTTGGTCTGTTTAGTCGAATCATAAACAGAGAGGGTGATAAGAGAATTTCACGAGGGAGTCTGTGGGGGACACCACGCTTGGAGGGTGACAACTTATAAGATCCTGAGGGCAGGGTATTATTGACCAAAACTTTTCTCAGATGTAAATTCCAAAGTCAGAGCTTGTAACCCATGCCAATTGTTCGCAGGAAAGCATAAACTCCCAGCGCTACCATTGGTTTCGGTCAAAATGGAAGCCCCTTTCCAGCAATGGGGACTATATTTTATAGGCAAAATTAACCCCCATTCTAGCGCTCAACACAAATTTATCCTGAATTCCACAGATTACTTCACTAAATCGGTGGAGGCTATTCCAACTAGAAGGGCAACAGATTCGGTGGTAATAGACTTCCTAGAAGACAACGTTTTGTCTAGATTCGGCTACCCCTGAAAAATAGTCACAGATAACGCCCTGGATTTCAAATCTATGGCTATGATCATCTTTTGCTAGAAATACAATATCGTACTCGGTCATTCCATGACTTATTATCCCCAAGGAAATGGACTAGCTGAGTCTTCATATAAGTGTTTGATAAATGTAATTAAGAAAGTGTTGGACAATAATAAAAAATCTTGGCATGTGCATTTGAAATATGCCTTATGGGCAAATCGGATAGGCATAAAAAAATCTATTGGCACCTCGCCTTTCCAAATGGTGTACGAGACCGACGTGGTATTACGAATAAATCTAGCGCTTCCCGTGATGAAATTATGGAAAGATGAGAAAGAAGAACCAAATCATGTAACCAGAAGGATAAATCAGCTAATTGAAGTGCAACAACATAGGGTCTAAGTAGACGAAAGGTTGCATAAATACCAAGATGATATGAAAACGTTATTTTATCGTAAAGAAAAAGACAGAGAGTTTCTCCCGGATGATTTTGTCTTGAGATGGGATGCTTGGAAGGAAGAATCAATGAAACATAGTAAATTTGATCATATTTGGTATGGGCCATTCAGAGTCACAACTCCTGAAGGAAAGAATTTGTTTCAATTAGAAAATCTGGATGGTAAAATTTTCAATGTCCCTATCAACGGGCGTTATTTAAAACATTATATGCAATAATTTGTTCCCAAAAAAAAACGTTTCCACTGTATATACCGGTTTGTGTTTTCTTTCTATTTCATAATTTCTTTTGGTAAGTTTACTTTCACCAATAATTAATCATGTCAGTGATTTTTATAGAAATAGAAATACGAAACTCTCAAAACATTCAACTCTATAAAAAAAAAAAAAAACTGATACTTTCCGCGTTTTTTCCCTTTCAGGATTTCGGCTTGCAGATCAAACAAGTGGAAGGAGTAAACATAAGGTCATATATTAGAGAATAAATTCTCCGAAAAAAGGTGATACAAAAGGTTTTCCATTACTTTAAAAAGGTAAGGAAAAGGTATGAATTCCTGTGAATTTTATTTTTCAAAACAAAGATCTTCAAAGCACTGTAATGATCTCATGAATATAATGTTTTTGCTTGAATGGTTATTAAGAGAACAACTATTCGCTCTGGGTCCTAAGAATTTTCACTTAAATAAAGACAGGAGGTATTTAAAATAAGTGGAGAAAGTAAATCCTCTCGCGAGAAAAGGATTCCAAGAGTCAGTTTTAGTTTTTTGACCCCTGTCTTTCAGTTTATAGATCTCTGTCCATCACCCTTCCTTATGTTTTCAGATTTACCTTCTTGAAAATCCAAGCATCTTTCCAGGTTTGCATACATGGGAAGAAGATATTATGTTTTAACTTTGAAAATTGCAAAGCAGATTTTGGAAAGTAAGCTGGTCTTCACAACTCCTCAGTCTCTTACTAAACAAAGTTATGCATAGGTTGATCCTGACTATTCTAGGTTCTTCAACAGTTTCGAAGGATTAAGACTTGCTCGAAAGAAGACCCCTAGAATTAATCTTTCCCTTATTCCCTGCGAGATAAGGTGTTGTGAAAGTTAAGGGAAGGTTGGTACCAAGTAATCAAAGTAAGTTGATATACCTCCACTGTAAAATATTACACAGATATCATCCATCATACAACTGATTGCCCCCACTTCACGCTCTAAAAAGAAAACTATAAGATAGATGGTGAAAGGAAATTCATAAATGATTTCCCCCATCTAGTCCAAAAAGACGATGAAAGGAAATTCAGAAATGATTGCCCTCGTCTCAGCATTTAAATGCATAAATATATTTTGAAGTGGTGAAAGGAAATTCAGTAAAAAGGGCCAAATAACTCCACCGGGGTACTGAACAGGCTCGCTGGCAGTGAAGCAATATCTGATATATCTGTAAGGCTGTTATACATGAATCTCACTCTACTCTGGTAACCAATTTTTCCAAAACTGGATATGCATCCCAAGTTCAGGTAGGGCTCCCTGATTAAAAACATGTAATTTGTTTCGTTTGATGAAAGACAATAGCCACAAGATCTGTTGGATTTCCTAGGACTGTTTTGATTGTCTTAATGCAGACCTGAATTCAGTAATGAGAAAGAGAAAGTCATGAAAGGGGCTACAACTAAGTTTGAAGAGTATCTGAGTTTTGAAAAAAATTTCACAAGTAAAAGATGAAATCTTTTTTTCCCTCTGTATCCTTTTCCTAGGAACAATTTCGCTGGAATAAAGCCATTGACTCCATTTACCCAATACAGGCACATGGTATACTATTCTTCCCGTCTTGCAGGAAGACAGGATCCCTACTTGGAGCCTATGTTGGAGCCGCCTTTTTCAATTGGTTTAAATGTAATTTTTAAAGTCAAAGGTTGGTCTTTAAGTTCTCTTTTTCTTCATGACATTTACCAACTAAAAATATCAGTAGTCCCGACATGCGAAATAGCGAAGGATGTTATGTTTCATAAGTCACCACCTTTTACCGTTAAACAAGAATTTTTACTTTTTGTACCTCGGGATATCGCGCTTCGGGAGTTACAAGTCACAAGATTTTCCTATCGGCTTGGGAAAGGGAAAGAGTTTCCAATGTAACTTAAACCTTCGGCTACCATTGTTATAATACAATAAATTGCGTACAGGTCTTTGTTTGGTCTATTGTTCAAAGTAAATGACTGTTATAATCATTCACCATGCAGATCTCCCTACCCCGAAATATGATTACCAAGACTATCTTGTTCGGAATGTTGGTACGAATTATAATAGATTATATTGTTTGTTTCTTTCGGCCTTTCCTATGTTTAATGTCAAAAATACCCTACTTGTAAAGAAAAGACGATATTCGTCTGGACTCAGCACGAATAGGCATAATGATTTGGAT
>WSFP011416276.1:0-23692 GCA_009831015.1 Picea engelmannii
AGAAAGATCTCACCAGGTTTCTACCACACCTCTAAGCCAAGAAAGTAATGCATAAGACCCAAGGCCTTCATTTCAAATTCTACTGATAACTCCCTCTTAGTTTGAGCTATCAGATGTTCCTCTCCAGTAAGGAACAAATCATCCACATATAAAACCGAGATAATAGGATGATTCTTCACAATCTTTATATAAAGATTAGGATCTACTATACTCTTGGAGAACCCAAGACTTTGAAGAAAACTGTCAATTCTTCCATACCAAGCTCTCGGAGCTTGTTTCAATCCATACAAGGCTTTCTTGAGTTTGTAGACATGGGATTCTTTCCCATGGATCACGAAACCCTCAGACTGCTCGATATAAACCTCCATTAAGAAAGGCAGTCTTAACATCCATTTGGTGAAGTTTCCAATAAAAAACTGAAGCAAGAGAGATGGTGATTTTGATAGAGGTATACCTGGCAACAGGAGCAAAGATCTCGTCATAATCAATTCCTTCTTTTTGAGAGAAGACACGAGCCACAAATCTAGCTTTGAATTTTTCAACACTCCCATCTGTTGCATGCTTAATTTTGTAAATCCATTTAGAGGTTACTACTGATTTGCTTTGAGGTCTTGGGACCACTTCCCATACAACATTCTTCAATGTTGACTCGGACTCTTCTATCATGGCATCCTTCCACACTTTATGTTTGGCAACCTCATCAAAAGTGGAAGGTTTAGAGTCAATCACAAGATTCAACTGAGCTATCAAACCTGAGTATTTATCTGGTTTCTTGCTTTCTTTGAAGGTACCTTTAGGTGCTGCATGCTTTTCTGCTTCTTTTAAAGTTTCACGACACCAAGCTGGCTTCCTTTTTTGACAGGAGGTTTCTCTAGGGGAAACTCAACAGAATCCCTTATGGGATCCACTGAAGGCTCTCTGGCCTCCTCCCTCTGCTCATCCGAAAGTGGTGAATTTGAAGGTTCTGGAGATGGAGCTTCCTGCTCCTTTGTATCACATGGAAGTTCTATGGAACAACGAAAGGCTGCTTCCTCATGGAAGGTCACATCTCTACTGACCTCTATGAAATTTTGCCTTGGTACATAGATTCGATATGCTTTTGAGGTTTCACTGTAACCCACAAAAGTGCCTTTCTTTCCAGGGGGCTCTAACTTAGTCCTCTTTTCTTTTGGTACATGAATGTAGACAGGACTACCAAAAATTCTCAAATGGTCAACTGAAGGCTTCTTCTGTAGTTTTCTCTTCCAGGGCTTTATGATGACACCTGTTCTGAATATAGACTGCAATGCTTGCAGCTCCGGCCCAAAGAGACAACAAAAGATTCTGATCATACATCATGGCTCTAGCTGCTTCACAAATTATCCCGTTCTTTCTTTCTGCAACCCCATTATGTTGAGGGTTATAAGGCACGATCAACTCCCTCTTAATCCTAGAAGCCCGACAAAGATCGTCATACTTGTCGGAGTCAAACTCTTTTCCATTGTCTGTTATGAAAATATGGATATGTCTACCTTTCTGATTCTCAACAAGATTCTTAAAATCCTGAAATTTACTAAAAGATTCATCTTTAGTTTTCAGAAAATAAATCCAAGTTTTACAAGAACAATCAATAAAAATGATATATTAAAGACAACCATTCATGGACGAAGCAGTCATAGGTTCACAAAGATTAGAATGAATAAGATCTAATATACCAATAGTTTTTCTATTACTGTGAGGGTAAGCTTTCTTTGTATTTTTACGAAGAGCACAACCTCTACAAATACTATCATGCTCAAAAGGAAAAACTAGCATACCTGTTACCATCTCTTGCAAACTTGGGAGAGAATTATAGTTGAGATGTCCAAACCTTTTGTGCCATAGTTCGCAAGGGTTGATCATCTCATGAGCTAAAGCTTGAATAACTTGACCATTGACTTTGTAAAGTCCACCTTCTTGATCTCTGATTGTCATGGCTGAGCTCATACTTTCATTCGAGGGCCACATAAGAGCCTTCTCCAAAGGCCACATAAGAGCCTTTCCTTTGGAGAAGGCTACTGAGTACCCTTTACTTTCTAGAACTGCAACTGAGATAAGATTTTTCTTTAATCCAGGAACATAAAGAATTCCTTCAATATGAAATACATTACTTAACTGAAGCTGGAAAGATGTTGATCCAAATCCTTTGATGGCATAGGTGCCATCATCACCCAATTCTACCTTCACATTGAACTTCTTATCTCGATAGTTCACAAGGTTCTGTTTGAAGCCTGTCATGTGCTTGGAGGCCCCACTGTCCACTAACCAAACTTCTTCTGATTTGGTGACAATACCGGAGAGAGCTGAAACAAGATAACTTTTTCAACGCTGTTCTTGTTCTTTAGTAGCAGCTCTGGTTCTCCTTCTTTGAGACTCTTCTTCCTCAGTTGCAACTGAAGCTAGGAACCTACCTCTCCGTTTCTACTATGGAGTGTTCTTGCAGTCTTTTGCATAATGACCTAGCCTTTTACAGTTAAAGCATCTTATTTTAGACAAATGAGAGTGAAAGTGAGAGTGCTTACTTTGGGGTTTCTTACCTTTGCCTTTGTGCTGAGAAGACCTCTTCCACTTCTTGGCATTGATTGAAAGAGCATGGTCTTTCACCGTTGAGGTTTCATTTCTGCTTTTGAGTCTACCCTCTTCTTCCAGGCAATCATGCCATAATCTCTCGAAGTTGGGTTGAACTTCTCTTCCATTGACTGATGAGATAAATGTCTCCCATGAGTCAGGAATACCATCTACTGCTGTTTGTACAAGGTCATCACCATCCACTGCAACTCCAATTGCTGCAAGCTGATCTCTTGTTTGGGAAATTTTGGAAAAGAAGGCAGAGATAGTTTCATCCTTTTCCATCTTTAATGTACATAGTTGTTTCTTCAAAATCCTCTTCTGAGTTGGGGCCTTATTTTCATATAGATTTGCTAGGGCATCAAAGCATTCCTTAGCTGTCCTTAGATGAGCAATAAGAGGCATCATGCTGTCTTTAACTGAGTCAAAAATGACCCTCTTGGCTTTGGCCTGCCTCTTCTTATAGGCTGCTCTTCCTGCATTTGAAGTAGGTTCTTCCATTACCCTCATAACCAGCTCATCCAAGTCACCTCCTTCTAGGATATTAAAAACCCTAGCCTTCCAGGCATTGAAGTTTGAAGCCCCTTCAAGCCTATCTTTTGCTTTGACTGAAGATGAAGCCATACTAAAACAAGATCTGATATAAAACAAGCTTACTGTTGATCTGCAAAACAAACCCTTAGGTGTGGATCTACACAGGCTCAAAAGTGTAGATTTTTAATGACAAAAATCAGCAAGCTAATATTCTGTCAAACACTTAGCAACCTAGAAATAACTGTCTTCATAAATTTCAGAAATGTATAAACTCACATTTAGAAATTTCCATAAGCAGAAATACACATTGCTAAGCAAAATAGCAGCGGAAATAACACAGTGGACAACAACCCATAACACAGAAATTTAGGCAAATGCCAGGGAAAACCCCAATGTGGGGAAACCCAACGAGAGAGAGAGAGATCTATTATTCAGCTTCAGGAAAGCACATATCAGCAACAAAATAACATTTCCAGCCAAGGAAAATACTTCACAACACCAAATCTGTTCCACATAAATCTGCCTTGTTTTTCGTGCAAAAACCGTACTACTGTACGACCTCCTCTATACCTCATTTTCCGTGCCCATAGTCAGCTGTACAGACTGTTCCGTACAACCTAGAAACAACCACAAAAAAATTGAAATCCGCCTCTAAAACCATGCCCAAAATGCCTCGATTTTTGTGCAAAATCTGTACGACTGTACGGACTCGTATGAACTGTACGGATCCATACAGTACGACCTCCCACAGCAGAAAAAAATATTTCGGCCAAAAACTCACTGGAAATTTTTTTCGGGATTCGTGCCCTCCTTCCTTGGAAAACGTGTCGTCTGTGCTGCTCACTTTCCTCTCTCAAGCTTACTCGGAAGATCTCTCTAACTCAACTCCTCTTGTCTTCTCGGTGTCTTTTCAACTTGTTTTGCACACAACCCAATGCATTCTTTTATAATCTGAAAATGACATTTTCCCCCCAAAGTGTCTTTTCACCTAGATCCAAAGGCTAAGATTAGATCTTGCCTTTTTCAAGATCAAGGGTCATGATCCATTCCCTCCAAAATGTCTCATTTAAGTTAAAGTGATTTTCACTTTATTACATAAGTGCTTTATGAAAATAAAGTCACTTTAAAAATATAAGGTACACTTTATTAAAAAGTCACTTTAATAAAAGAACCACTTAAAACAACTTTATAAAAACTATTACAAAGTTAAGTGCTTGGTAGTGTAAACATTAAGGTAACATCCGCATTCAAGACAAAACATGTGGAGTACCTCCCAAGCTAAAAAGCTAACAAAAAGTATGTCACAATTGAGCTCTTTTCATGCCCTAAGCTCTGACACCATGTTAGAAATTTAAGGGCAAACTAGAAACAAAAATATCCTTTTAAAATTTTATTTACTACAGTAGTTTTAGATCAACAATATATTCAAAAATTTCTGATGTATACAAATAACAGAAATAAAACAATGGATCTGAACATTATTAAAGAAAATAGATCTGAACATTAGCAAAAACAAGGAATAGATCTGAACATTACCTTAGCAAAAACAAAAAACAAATTTACCTAATGTGCTTGTTGTTATTCTCTTTTCTGTATGCTGAGAAAAAACTCAAATGGTCATGGATCAAACCCTCAAGGGTAGATCTCATCATGATCTTTTGTGAACAGTTTTGCCAAGAAGAACTTTAGGTAGATCTCAAAAAACTAATCAGCATACTAAGCATCAAGTATAGGGCTGAAATAAAAAATCCCAATGACCAATCTAGAGGCTGAAAGAAAACCACTAACAACCCTTAACAAAAAATGTCCAAGAAGGGACTGTTACAACAAAATAGGTGGCATAAATTAGGGCTGCCTCAACAATCCCAGATTTGAGTGGTGAAGGCTGTAACTAGGTGACAACAACTATGTGGCACTAGAAATGAGGCAAATGGAAACATAAGGGTGGCAGCAAAAACAACAAGGAGGTGGTGGCAGACTGGAAGGGAGGAGAGGAAGAGGCCGCAGCTAAAACCCAACAAAGAACTGCTCCAAAAGGAGGGCCGCACCACTATACCAGCAAGAAGATCAACCAGGAGAGAGTCGTACCTCCAAACCAGCAAGAGAGACAGTCCCAAGGAGGCCGCACCACTATACCAGCAAGAAGATCAACCAGGAGAGAGTCGTACCCCCAAACCAACAAGAGATGGTCCCAAGGAGGCCGCACCACTATACCAATAAGAAGATCAACCGGGAGAGAGCTGTACCCCCAAACCAACAAGAGAGACAGTCCTAAGGAGGCTGCACCACTATACCAGCAAGAAGATCAACCAGGAGAGAGCCGTACCCCCAAACCAATAAGAGAGACAGTCCCAAGGAGGCCGCACCTCAACAAGAGGATTGTCCAAGGAGGCCGCACCACAACACACATCAAGAGGACTACCCAAGGAGGAGTCCATACCCTATACCAGCAAGAGAGACAGTCTTAAGGAGGCCACACCTCAACAAGAGGACTGTCCAAGGAGGCCGCTCCCAAAAAATATGTCCAAGGAGGTTGCAACAAAAACACCAAACTGAAACAAGGAGAGGCCACAGCAAAAATCAGACCAAGTGAGAGATAGGAGGAAGAATGATGAGTGTGTGAGTGAGGGGGAGAGGTTTCCTTTTTTAGTTTAGGTAGTAGCTTAGAGTTAACTAATTTAACCCTATCTTTAGGGTTAGAATAAACCCTAATAAAAATAAACAATTTAAATAATTAATATTTTAATTCATAAAATATTAATTAGAAATTCAACAAGTCAAGGTGGCTAGCAAAGACCAAAAATACATAAACATTAATAACAAGACAAAGTCAAAGGGGGGTTCTTTTTCAATGGCAAGATGTCCACATAAGTCTCATGATAACTGATAAGCTTTTATCATCCCAACATAAGAGGAAGGTCAATGAAGTGATCATGTCCTTCTTCTTAACTGTGCCTAGGTCTCATGGACCATCGTGGGAGAGAAGAAGATCACACATCATCTCTGCTTGGTAACCAAGAAACTGTCCAGTCCCAGACCAGGATACCCTAGAACACATATGGGGGCCCTAGATCACCACTAGGGTCTTATCCACCAAGGTACACAACCAAGGATCAATCCAAGCACGAGCAAGGATTCCCTGGAACACATCCAGGGGCCCTAGAACACATCTAGGGACTTACATCATCAAACTGCTTGGTCCTTGACCAAGAACCCCAACAATACAATGGGGGCCCTCACTAGGGTCTTTTTCCATGGCTCTAACTACTTGGTCCCAGACGAAGAACCCTAGGAGTGTACCAGGGGCCCTAGATCTCAGTAGGGTCTTTGCCATCCTCCCGGAGACTGGCTCTTGCAACTGCTTAATTTTAACATTAACAAAGAAGACAAATGGGTCTGGACAACTAGGCCTACTAAGGTACCCAAGTACAAACTCTCATTAGCAGAGAAAATGAGGAAAAACCATAGGAAAAAAACCCCTCTCCAAAAGAGAGAAAAATTCTAGTGTTGAAAAAAGGCATTGGAATTGAAACTGAAGATCTCACAATGATGCATTGAATGGCAAGAGCAAGAAACCTATGGAGGCTGAAAGCTCCAATAAGGAGGTCTGACCAAAACTTTGAAGAGGAGAGCTAAGTAACATCAATGAACTTGGTTGAATTATGAAGCAAAAGAGGTTTGGTTGCTAAGGCACAAGAATGGAAAACATGGACAACCACCACATAAATGTTTCAGAAAAATAGGTGCTGGTGAAGAACCAAAACTAAGGCTTTGAACAAAAGCAATCACCATCAACCATCAAATGAGCAATGAGGTTTGCAGCCGTTGAAAGGTCCAAACAGGAAGTATGGAAAAACTCTAAAGAGGGCCATGTAACCCCAAGCTGTCAATGCCATCAAAGATCCATGTAGAAATTCAAACAACAAATTTCAAACTTCTCAAGCAAAGAGACTGATCCTTTGAAATGAGTCCCAACTCAAAAAGCCTGATCAAGTACTCATGTATAATCGACAAAAACATCATAAAATGATGCCAATCCATCTTGCCGAAGTGCATGGGTCGCTAGCCGCTGCAAACTACTGAGTCAAAATAGGAATCAGTGCTCGATACGAGGCTCACCCTTAAAAATAGTTGATGTTGAACAAAATGGTGAAGCATAAAGAATCACTCGAGGAAGCATTACACACCATCCCCCACAATGTTGAACTAGGTGGTCGTAGATGATGATAGAAGTATGGAGGTACTAGTTGAAGGTGATGACAATGCTGAACAACCATCCAAGAAACACTCCAATGTGGTTAGTTTCAAGGCCTGCAAAACAAGGTTGGTCATGGAGGTAAACGCCTGGTGACACTCTAAGAATATTTGCACGAGTGGCCCAAAATCCACTACTCGAGGTGCTAAAAAGGAGGTTACAAAAATAAAGGTCATCATGGATAACAATCCTTGATATGGGTCTCGGCAAACAAGGCCATGATAGGTACCCATGTACAAGTGAGGAATCAATTCTCTTAATTTATCCAGCTTGTGAGAAAAAAACAAGACTCTTAAAAAGGCATCAAATGTGGCACACAACCAACCGTTGGAAGAGAGTGGGATACTTTACTCAATGCCTCAAACAAGACAAAAAATGGAGGCTTCATTGAACAGTTATGGAAAAAACACTGCCGATAACCATCAAAATACTATAAATTGGCAAACAATTATGTCATGAACCTCCAAAAACACAAACCCCTTCACATTCAAATCCAAAACATCCAACAGCAATGTCGATCCCAACAGTGCATAAAGGAATATTACAGCTGGCCACTCAACATTTAAGACACAGGCCACATATTTCTGATGGTGACACGCAGGTTGAACAAGTAGTTTTGTTCAATAAAGCAAGAATATTTTTTACGCCTGAAGATTGTGAACTCAATCTGCATACTCCAGCAGTAGATCAAAACACAACCCAATCCTCATATCTGATCTGCATCCTCAGCATATCCACGCATCAGCAAACTAATGTGTTGCTGGTCCAATGAGAGAGTGCAATCCAATTTGAGACAATTCTCACCCACTGCCAAACTCAGCATTCAACTAGCTCAATTCTCATCTGCCCACGGTGCAAGCCCAGGCACGCCAACGGAGAGAGAGTGTGTACTTGTGTCCAGTAGAGGAGGCAAGAGAGGCCACCGTAGTTTAATACCTTGATCCACAACAAGGAGGAGGGCTCAAAGATCTGTAACAAGGAATATTTTTCCACAAAACTGCACGAGGCATGATCTCCATGTGAGAGAAACAATCCATAGAAAACCATGATCATTGCCACCAATCTTTTGATTGCATTGCTGCTTCAAGAAACTGGAGGAGTTGCATAAAGAGATGGGGAGATTGTTGTATTGACCCAAACAAGAAATGCAACTACTGATTGCACTGATCAATATCCAGTAAATTGATAACAGGGACGAGCAGGGACAGATCTAGATTTGTTTACAAGGATGAATTACTCAACAACAATTTTAGAAGATCAATCTCCTCCTCGTATCAAAACCATGATCTAATGGAAGACTCAAAATCACCAAAAAACTGATTCAAAAGGAAGCACTCAACAGAGGGTACTAAACGGAGGCAGACAACGTCAACCAGAGCTCAAAAAAATTGCAAATCTGGATCCTACAAGGCCATCAACTAACTCCACCATAATCAAGTTGCAAACAACACAACAACAAATCATAAAGAGTCTAATAGCCAAATAGTTGAGTGCACTTTCTCAGGAAGACAAACTCACCACAACCGTGGAGTCATTGAACTCGATGTATGCATCTTGGGGTGCAAAGAGGGCCAAATGGATGGCCAATACCAGTGTGATCTCCATCCAGAAAAATCAGGCAGTGAAGCAAATAGAGCTGAATATGCTCACACACAAGCAAGCAGGGCAGGAAGTGCCTGCTCTGATACCATGTAGAATTCTGGGTCTAACCTGGATCATAAATGAGCCTAGACATAGAACAAAATGGCAATAGAAAAAATAGATTGTATATCTGTTATTATACAATACAAGAGGATGCCTGCTATATGTAACAATCGGAAGAGGCCCAGCAAACGATAACTGTTTGGGCAGTTTAGGATGCCTAAATAAGCTAACCACTAACAATAGTTGGTTGTCACTAATATAACACTAACATGATTTTCTTTCCACTGCTTGCACACACTTTGATTATCTACATGATCTTCGTCTCGGAGAGTTGCCATAGCTTGGGAGCATAAGTTTGATCCATGTATTTAATCAAGGAGAGGACCCAAGTGGGTCTCATGATATTCCTAGGAACAACTATTGGGATTGCTTTTGTGAAGAAGCCTTGTACTTTTGTCCTATGCTTGGACTTGTTTTGGGAACATGCCCCAGATATCCTTGGTTATTCGTTGCCTGAAGACAGAAAAATCCATGAGATTTCTTTGATGGAATCCCCATTTTGGACTTCCCAGATGATTGCAACGAAGTCTCTACGAACTGTAAAAGTCATTTGAAGAGTCACGCAGTCTATTGTTGTCCTCTTATTCTGATCAAAGACGAGTTGGAAACTCTCAACGGAATTGGTTCTTTGATGGTTTTCAGTTGGCATCATAGTATGAAAAGATTGGTTCTCAGCTGATTCTTAAAGTTGAATCAGGCGGTCAAAAGGTTGTTGCAGCTTTACAATATTGGTTGCTCGGGCAGATTCCTGTGTACCAACTAGTTCTGGTGGAGTTTTCAGAAATAGATGCAGCAAGTTCACGCCATCCTTTTTGCAGTTATTTATAGATGAGGATGTACTCATGTTTGAATGTTTCTGCAACTTTTGAATATGCCTGTAATTTGCAAAAAATGCTGTGCAATGTCGAAACAATATTTTTTATAAGAAAACATGCACGGAAACTTGCTTAAAAGCATTGGAGCCAAATAGACTATTAACAGGGATATAATATGTTCACTCCATACCCGTTAATTACCTCATTCCAAAGATTACATAAATCTTGTGCTTCCGCTATCTATTATGTGAAGGTTTTGTGAGAGTTTGATGATACTGGGTTGTCACGAAGCACAACACTGCGGAGATTGCATGCAATAAAAAGGGACTCTTCGCTTCAGCAAGAGATTTGTTCCAAAAATACTGGATAGCACACATACAAAAGGGGGCTCCGCTTCGTCTGAAATTTAATGATGTTTTTCATTTAATCTAAAAATCTCCGCTTTAGCTTTATGTTCAGTGGAACATATTTTGCTGGTTAAACACTAACCTACTGCGGAAATGTTTCTCGAGGATGAAGTAGATCTTACACTCATCCTATTGAAATTATGAGGCACATTCTTGATATCTGCTATATGCTATGGCATCTCATGGATGGATTATGAAGGAATCCTTATTTGCATATTTCTCTTCTATAATTGCTATTCATTGAAATTCTCTCTATATAATATGTTTCATAGAACCTTGTGGGAAATGGGAAACCGAAGGGATGCTCTCTCCAAATTAGTGGATGGTATACTTAGTAAATCTGTCAAATATAGACTAGTGTGCCTAATCTAGTGGGATTTGGATCAGGTACAGTAGGTACCCACTGGCACGAAATTAGTCAAATGCTCAATAACATCCACGCCAATTAGTTGAGCTAATCGCTTGGACTAATAGTAAACCTCTCTGTGTGTATGTATGTTTGATAGCACGAAGGTTAGCTCATTTGCCAAATGCATATAATGGTGAGGCCATAAGTCACAAGTTCAAATGCAGTGAAGTCCCTTAAGGTTACTAACCACTCTTGTAGCTAGTGGTTGACACCATCCTCCATTTGGATATTCCAAGGAAAATGGCAGAATCTTGCAAAGTGTTATTCAGAAATATATATATGTTTGATCCTCCTATGAGGAAAATATAAAGTTTTTAGTTTTCCCCATGGATATGGGGATTTATTTGGCATATGATCCTAAGCCAAATGCAAAACTAGGCTTGAAAAATCAACAAAGAGAAAAAACCTAAAAATATATGAAAAAATGTGCAGAAAAATTAAAACGAACATTTCCAATTCACAAAATTTTATAAAAATCACACTTTATCCATCAATTCATTTCATGAAATATGATAATATAAAATTGAAATAGCAATTAAACAAATGTTTGAATTATCATAATATAAAATTTGAAATAGCAATTAAACAAATGTTTGAAGGCTAAACCCTAAAGGTTGATACATAAATCATGGCTATTGTCAACAATTTAAAACAGAGAATGTCTTGACCATTAACCCTCATATACGAGGATGCCTAGCATATTCCCTTGATGAGCCACGGCCTATAACGCTAGTCATTTCTAGTCCAACTCATTCATGTAGAAATTGTGATGCTGGCGTGTCAGGGGTCTCAAATATTGGTTGGCTAGAGAGATTATTAGTGTTTGTGCCAAGCCAACTCAAATCATCAGGAGATTTATCCTATGTGACCCATTTAAATTTCAGAACAATTGTAATATCTTAGTTTTGATCCATGAGATATAATTAATCATTTAAATAAATAATGTTTTTTTTTTTTTAAGTATTTAAAACTAATTAATCATGTAAATAAATAATGTTTTTTTTTAGTATTTTAAACCATGTGAGTTAAGTTAGAATAAATCATGATGCAAATGTCAAGGTCAAGACCAAGGCCTAGTGAGAAAATAATGAGACTTAGACATAGTGGTGTATTTTAAATTTGTTTTAGTTTGACATGTTAATTTAAAAAGTCAAATTATTATATTGCAAAATTATAAAAATATATATAATACAATAAAATATACACATGGTAAAGATTACTAGGAACACAACGTGGATATGAATCAACATGAGGGGAAAGGGGTGGAAAAACAAGACAATCTCCATGTCAAAAGTATTTATTAATGTTTCTTCATGGTTGTTGAATTAGTGGAGCACTCTTAATATTTCTCCATTTGTCTTCAAATGGATATATATAACAAAAAAATTCATGACTTTTCTTCATATGGTTGTTGAATCAATGGAACATTATCAAAAATTTCTATTTTTGTTCAAGTGGACATATGTGACAAAAATAATATATGAACTATTTTAATTAAATGTGGTGGAACATTTTAAATATTCCTCTGTTTGTCTTTAAGTGTGGATAATAGCTTTTTGACTATTGAGACATGATTCTTTCATCTATGTGAGTTCTCCCAACTTGAATAATTCTCCATCTTATCCTTTTTCTCTATAAAAAGAGAAGCTCTTTTCCCATTTCAACATCCAAGTTCCCTAGTTATGCTTATGTTTTCCTTATGCTATAGGCTTGTTTGCATCTTCTATCCAACCTTATGTTCAATTTATGCCATGTACCTTGTTATCTTGTTTCACTATCATAGAGTGCCAATTTGCTATAAGCAACCTATGGTCTAGCCGTGTCAAGCTGTGAGAGTTGAACTCACAAGAACCCTACATAATTGCATAGATAATTGGTGAGGGTGCAGTCCAATTCATGGATTTAAATGACCAACCAAAAAAATGACGGGTGAATGACGCATGCCTAAAACCATATGTGACCCCAACCTTGACAGAACCACTGTAATTATTTGGGGGGGAGTTAGTGTACCATAGTAGAACTCAATTTCAACATTCATTTCCACCAATTTTATTTCAACAAGTCAATTTTTTATTCCAATACACTTGATTCACCATTAATTTTGTTTGTTTGTTGCTTTGTAGGTCTAAGAATAAAACAACAAAGCATATCCATAGTTACACAAGTGTAATAGTACTCCACTAGAGCAAAGCTCTATGGTTAGGGTGTTGGTGGGAAATTGGGATCTATGGATGAGATGGAATGGGTGTCACGAGAACTAAGGGAACTATGGAGCTAATGGACCTTAGACCAGAGAGCGTGTCTACACCGAGTCAAGTATCTATGAGGGAAGTCTACGTGTTGAAACCTATGCTTGGGTTTTTATAGAAAGAGTTGATTCTTGTCACCATTAATGTAGTTGTGGGTAGGTGGTGCTAGAACAAAAAAATTATACTTTTAATGTTGCATAGGCCACACTCAAACTAGTCATGTCATAATTATAGTAAAAAAGCCATGATAAAATGGAATGTATTGTCTTGTAATGGTGACTAGATACAAGACGACCTATCAAGTAGTTATGTTAGCTAGATAGGATCAAAATATTGATAGCTAGGATGTTACTTTCCCCAAGATGCCTTAATCCAAAGGAAAAACAAGCTATATTAGACAAGGTCAAGGGCCCTTAGTGCAACAAGCAAGTGTGAGGAAGTGTCTAGGAGTTTGGGCTAGGTTTGCCCCAACCAAAGTTGTAGAGAATTCAATGTTGCAATGCCAAGCTCAAGGATAATACCATTATAAAAGTGCTACAAAGAGAGACGATGGATATGAAGATTGAGAATTTATCTTGTGGGTAGGATAAGCCACCAAGGTGGTGCATATCAAGAGATATCATTAGCATGCTAGTATTGGAGGAGCCTTTGGCTAGTTGAGAGGCAATCAAAGGGATATATGAAGCTTGTTCAAATGGTGGATTATAATAGCTACAACATCACTTGAACCCTAGAGTCAACATCTAAAAATCATTCCAAGGTGAGGAAGATTGATTTGTTACCAAACAATCACAATTGCTACCTCTATGTATCCATCCTATTGCTTTCTTCAACTAGGTGTAGACAACACGACAACATAGATAGAGCAAGAAAAGTTTTGAGAGAAATGTTTGGGTTTACAATTTTTTCTGCAATTATTCTTGAGGTAGCTAAACATTTAGAATCAAGAAGGTTGGGGTAAAAAAAGGGGGAGGTTGTTGATGGATCCTATGAATTAAGGGTTGTATATTGAAAGGAGATATCAAGCATATTTTGTGGGTCTGTACGAAGTGAAACACCAAATTAAACCATAGGTTTATGTTTCTACCTCATACAATCTCTTCCTTGTCTAAGCCATAGGAAGGGAGCCCATAAGGAAGGCATAATCCTAGTTTATGGCAATTAATAGAATGAAGCAAAAAGCAGAAGTAGAGTTGGAATCTCTAATATAGGCGATACAGGTTGTGCAAGACCTGAAGGAGGTATTTATAGGAGAGTGCACCTAGAAAATCTAAGCAATTATCACTACTTACGTTATGTTTCTAAAGAATTCAACAAATTTAGGGATGTAACTATCAAAAAATTCCCCAATTTGGAGCCTCTTTTTGAATACTAGGATGTGGAAACCAACTTATGGATGAGTTGGAAGGTGTGGTTAGGAAGTTTCTGTGGCCTAGTTTCCTAGAAGTGCTAGCATAGAGTAGTGTTCAACAAATGACAATCTACAATAAAATGTGAAGTTGCAAACGCTTGAGTATGCAGAACTACAAAAGCTTGAGTACATGGAGTCCAAGGAGTCATACTGTAAACCCTCTGCACTCAATCTCTTAGACCCTCTACATGTCTTTCAAGGCACATATCATTTTGTATGAGTGGGTTACAACCAACAAATTCCCTAATATATTCTAGAATATTTTGTAACCACCTAAGTTGCCTAGATATATGAGGATCATTGTGTAAATATAATTTTGGCTAAGTTAATTCTAAGAGTCCCGAGAGTTGTTAGTTGAGAATAAAGAGATGTTTGGACTTGTGCTCCAAGGTAAGTTTTATGCATGACTTGTGATGTAATGTTTAATTTGCTAATACAATGGAGGAATCTTCTACTCATGTATATGTGTTTGTGATGTATCTCAATGAATTGTGTGTTGTTGTCTTTACTATCCATGCATTAAGTTATGCTATTTTGAATGAATGTGATTAAAGGATAACTAATGGATCACACACACCCACTATATCTTCAATACTTCACATATTAATGAATCAATAATTGTCATACATGTCTTGGGTGAGGCCTCCTTCCTTTGGAAGGTTAAATATGCTAGCATACTAGACTACTACAGGCTTGTATTGGGCACTTCCGATGGACCCCAATTCTTTCATTGAGCCTACACGAAAAAGAGGAAAATGGACTAAGGATGATAATTTTTAGGAAAAGTAAAGAAGGAAAAAGGGAAAAGAATTAATGCTAATAGGGAAAAGATGGAGGTCCATAAGACATATGCGATTTTTGCATTGGTCCATGAACATTCATTTATGTGCAAACCTGGATGTCGACATTGCCAGTTCTCTCATTCAACCCTACAAGGGAAAAAACTCATTGATGTCCCAAACTTCAACAATCTTGACCCAAAATTCATTGGCCCTAGTGAAGTCGAAGGGAAATGAATTCTTCTTGGTCCTATTTTTGAGGGAAAAGACTTTATCATTCGACATTGTTTGTAGTTATATACTAAACACAAGGTACAAATTTGGTTGCCAACAACTAGCTCGGTATGGGGAATAGTACCCCTTAATGGGGTGGTGATAACTCTAGAATCTCTTATCTTCACTTATGGAATTCAAAGAAAGAGGTGTGCTAATTTTTCATTTTTAGACTTATCTTGCAAACTTATAGTTTCACTTATTTATGCACAAAAAACTTCATGACACTTGTACCATTCTTGGTTCTTATGGGTATGGCTTGATTTGATTTTCACGATAGGCATACACCATGGCTCTAACTTAGATTTATACAAAAACATGACTATGCCATCACACTTCTAGAACATTTATTTGCATACTTTGTAGAGCCAAAGGTATACAAGAAAAAAATAGAAATACAAAAACAACTAACATCTTCAAAGTGAACTTATTTAAATATACATCTAACCTTGACTTCCTAACAAGGAAAGACATACAACTAGGTAAAGTTAGATAACTACTCCAACCATCTGAGCATTTTTTTTCATCCAACATATGATCTCTATCCTTGTGCTTTACTATGAACCAAGACAAGGATAGTAGTAATATCATTAGTGAATAGGTTTATATCTAATTTAATATGCCTCTTAAAAGTGAAAATAAAGCTCCTTGATCGTATTGTACTACATCTCTACGTACATAATCCGTTCAAGCATGGATAGGATCATACACCTCATGACACATATAGCTCATGCCAGGAAGATGAGAGCCACCCATACAATCGCAGGTTTGGTTCATGATTGCCTCAAATGGTTACTCCCACTGTTCGAAAGCATCAATGACATATATCTATTCCATGCCATTTGGAAGATTCTCTTGCATCCATAAAAAATCAAATACAATATTTGGAAGCTGCAAGAGATCAAGCTTTGAATTTTGCTACTCTTGTTCTTTCCATTCTTCACCATTGATTGAAGAGATTGATAGAGAATAGGAAGAGTTCACCAATTTATATGAGATGTTCAACTATTGAGAAGCATTTCATGTTTTCACCATCTCATCATTTCCATACATACTATCCTCTTGCTGCCTTACACAATGATCATCATGATTCATTACTGCCTCAACATACCTCTTCTTCGACACATTATTGAACAAGGCGAGGAAGAATATTGCTCTTCACAATCTTCTAAATAATATATGTTGTGTTGAAATGTTCCCAATTCTAAATTGGTAATTGTAATAGCTTCATGTTCTTCTTGCTTTTGAATTATATGTTTTACAACAACAATAAAGTTTTCATCATCATCCATAGAACAACTAATTAGAATCCAAAATGATCAACCTCCATAAAATGATCCATTTCTCCATCATAAAAATAATGATCAATGGCATAATTAAGAGTCAATCAAATTAAAAATTTGACTCCATTATTCTTCAATATATTCATACTATTCAACATCAATATGAATATCCAAGATAGGCAATGTGTCATCATCACATCCATGAGTATTAAGTGATCTACCATATTATTATTAATCTTCCAAGTAAAAAATAAACAAATAAAAATATTTTATTTATCAACTTCAGGGAACCTTTTAGCTTCCTTATAAATTATCATACTAGCTTGTATTTTATTCTCACCAAATTTAGCGAAAGAAGCTTGAGAATCATTTTAATTGAATTCTAGAACCTCATTCACACTCCTTATTAAGAAATTATTCATCTAATTGGGCATCCAATGTAGTCAAAGGATGAAGAAAAAATAGCATATCTTTATCCTCACACGCCAAGTCTTTCATGCTTGATCAAGCTGCAATATTTACAAGAGGTTGTTAATCACGTGATGCATAAGTGATTCAACAAATGCAGGCTTTGTGTCAGCCTTTGAATTTTCAAGTGCATGTTCTGTGACAATGGATGAACAAGGAAAATTTTGAGGATGACCTTCTTCGTATTCTTGGTGATCATTCCATTCATCATGATTATCATCCATGTCTTCAACACTCTTCAATGATTAATATTATGAAAATGAAGTGGACAAGAGAACCATAGGGAAGTCTTCAAAACACACTGTCTCTCCATTAGTTCGATGTCGGTACTCTAACTTTTTTGATGAAATCAACAAATGTAGCAAACCTCTTATAAACACAAACATATCTCATTGTTACAAAGAAATATCACCATTATGGTAAGTTAGATCTCCTTAGGATCCACTTATTGATCCTCTACAGACAATGGAGCTAGACTTCTAATGGTTCTCCCTGGATCCAAGTGGATTTATTTCCTTTTAATAGAGAGGGGTGGTGATCATACCTTTCAATTGACGGTTGTCCTCATGTATCCAATTGATGTAGCTCCTGAGATCCAGTGCCAGGTCCTACAATCAGCTTCCTGCACACAATGGGACAAACAATTACTGATCTACTTGCTCTTCTAGTGTTAGGAAATCCAAATCTACGAAATCTATTTTGATCTATGCAACATGAGACCATATCTAAACATTTGTAAACAAGATACAAACATATTTATGGGAAAACCAATGATCTATTAATTTCAAATTGCAGAGGATACATCACATATCATACCTTAGGTGTAGATGCATCCTCCTTGGCCCCTTTCTCCTTGCTCCTCCTAAGCTTCTCAATCATACTAGACAATCTGATTATGGTTGTTGTAGAATGGATAAGCTCCTCTGTATTTGGACAACATAACTCTGCAAATGATTCTTCCTCTTCCTCAAGACTTGCCTTCTTTATATAGATCTTGGAAGAGGGCTTGGGAGAGCTTCTAGATCTTTAAGATACCAATGGATACTTGAATGATGTGAGTTCTAAGACTCATGCCATGAAGAACCAACTCATCCCTTGCTTGTTTGTTTGAAACTCTGTGAATCTAGAAGGTTACAAAGATCGTTGTGGGTTGCACTATAGTTGACCCGTGACTAGTCACTTTTTGTCCTATGGACGAAAAGCGATGACCCTAAAAAATGACCCAAACTTAAGCTAGAGATATGTCTTGGCTTTCATATTATGTTAGATTCCCTTCTGGCCCTATAGGGTGGAAATTAAGGCTATAACATATGCCCCCTAATGTGTGAGGTCAAGAAAGGAATGGATGGCCGAAACACATTATAATAAAATAGTGTCTATAAGGCAACATGAGGAGAGAGAAAAGAGGTTCGGTGGTCAAAGAGGACCTGCAATCAAACACCAAAGTTAAAAACATATATAGACCAACCCCTAGGTAGACATACTCAGACTCTGAAGAGTAACAAAGCATGGCCACCAAACAATACACTGCGGACCCATGACATGAAATGCAAGACGATGGCCACGAAAGAATAGACAGTGGATCAATGTCATCAATAAGATCATAACCACGAGCCAATACAATGTGGATCGATGTCAACAATAAGATCATAGCGACGAACAAATACAATGTGGATCTATTACACAACAATTTTACGTCAGGAAGACAACGTGCACTAAGGGAAGTGCCCCCAAATTCTTTAAAGTATTCATATACAAGTGATATACTCCATTGCAACTTGGGAGGGGATGTTGTAAAGGAATGAGATGGCCCCTAATTCCAAGATCTTCATCCCAAACTACGATGGTACAAATCTACATGTAAATAGATGAGTTGATGTCAAGAATGGTAGAAACCATATGATTATTGGTCATTGATGTATATCGTTAACAGACACGAGGGGACCCACTGATGAGGAAGATGGACCCCAAGGTACCTGGTATAATATAATGAGTGTGAATAGAGGATCTGATGTCGAACACTCATAGAATTAATCGATCAGGAGTCAATGATGTAAACAAATTGTCAATCACGAGGGGGCTTTCCACTGAGGATTGCAAGCTCCAAGGTACTAGCTGGTTTTTAGATCCTTCTCCTAGATAATATGTTGAAGTCCATAGGAAGAGATTCCTCGAATGAGGGCCTTAATGTATCCCCCATCAGTCAACATGAAACATACACTGAGAGATGATGTGAAGAGAGAGTATTACAAAGTACAACTGACACAGGGATGGCCGACTCATAAAGTCAACAAAATAGTAGATGACCGACTTAAGCTTAAACTTCTCTTGAACATATAGCATGAAACAAGGGTGACTTGGCATCGAGACACAAGAGCTAGATGAATATAGTGCAACAACATAAGAGGCATTGAAGCACTCTCCATGGTGACTGGAAGAGTAACCAACCATAGGAGTATCTTTGACTCATATTAATGGGACGAATCCTAGGCAAGCTAAATCCCAAATTTATGATGAGGACTCAAACATGTGTCATGTTCAAGGGTGACTCAACCGACGTTTCCATTTTGAGAATAGAGTAATGGTAAAAAATCCCAGTTTTGTATTTTTTGGTGTGTCCTTCATGGTTTAATGAGCACGAAAGAGAGATAAAAGTGTGCTCGGTGTGTATCTTTTTCTTTAAAAGTATACTCGTCTGAAAAAAAAGATAAAAGATACTTGCTCGAAGAGAATGAGTGGTTTAACAACATGCTCCTATGTTCCAAGCACATGGCACTGCCCTAAGCAAGATGAATGCACCTGGCACTGGCAAGTGAGATGCACTCTTAACAACTATTCTCTCCATTGGTAGGTGGATGAAAAACAAAGGCCAAATAATGAAAAAGGAGGATGATCAAAGGATACTGCAATAGAGGTAAGAGAGACTTAAGCAACCAACATCACAACAACAGGGTAAATTATGCAATCAACAAATGCATACGTGACCATTAAGTGATAAAAGTATGGGAACCCCCTCGGGATATGGCCAAAAGATAGATGAAGAGAGGAGAATGAGTCTCAACGTCAAGTCATGGCGAGACTGCGGGAGGGTTCCTAGGCCTACTGGAAATCACAACATGGGAAGCAAATGGAAATCCAGGTGCTAACTAGGGCACCCATGGAGGGCAGGCACTAACGAACAAGTTACGACATGCAAACAAAGTGGCTAATATCGCAACCTGACGGGATCAAACCTAAGGCATGTAACGAAAAAATGGACGGTTAATAATGAAAATCGTGGATGTAGGGAAAAACATATCCTTATATGCTAATTTGAAGAACACGTACCTCAAGGTCAATGGAATTTTCCATCTTCATTAAAAAAGAGTCCCCGTAATTCTGTCAACACATGTAAACTAGATTCCAGGGTCAAAACGCATAGTGAAGTCTCAAAAAATAAAATATTTTGGATATGATATATGCAAAAAAAAAGCACTCACACCACACACCTATGTACAAGGCTATACACATCTTGATTCTTTACGCCAAGTAGATCCCATTGTTAGGCTCAGGCCAAGGATATTTTTCATAATAGATGAGCTTATGAGCTAATATTGACATCATATGGATTACCATGTCGAGGCCATGCCACATAGGAATGGATTTCTACATATAAAGATACTCATTATGAGTGGTTCTGTGAGCTACAAAAGCTCCTTGATGGGATCCATCAAGACATGAAGGGAGGACGAAACATGAATCTTCGATGGAAGGGGAAGCAAAGAATTCAATGGCAAGTTCTAAAAAAAATAACCAAGGCAGAAAAGGGTCAAGACTAGGAGGGCTATTGGATGCCCTAGAAAATTCTCCTAGCCTCAGATCACGACTCATCATGCTAAATATTGTGGGTTCCAAATAAGAAGAATATGATTGATGCATTATCTCATGCTTGGGTTCATTTATGGAATCCATGACTTCCAGGATGGTCTCTTCCGAAGGAAACTCAATATCTAGCATATCATATGAATTTGGAGAGTCAACAACTCATATGGGCGGAGTAGGTAGATCACACTCCATGTGAGGATGGAATTGCTTACCAATATCGAAGAATGTTGATGGGATTGTTGAATCAACAATCTCGACTGTTGTGAGTGGCATGGAAGATCCATATGATTCAACATCCTTAGGACAAGGTACCACCCAAGGATTGACAAACCCAATGGATCCACTGTCAAACAAAAGAATCATGTTAATATGAGCAATGTTCACAGCAGGAGGTGGTGGGGGAAGGGGAAATATTCCCATTAGTGATGGATATTTAAACATCCCCTCACCCACACTCATATAAGATTGTTGGTTATCATTGAAAAATGGTACATTAGACCCCACATTGGATCCCAAGTCCGAGGTACAAAACACAAGTTGATTGATCGTCACTATTTTCCATTGATGAGGGAAGCGTAAGACCCTAAATACCAACGAGACAACTGCGGTCATCTCATAGAACCAAGTGCACTTGAGTAAGGTGCATCGACGACCTCCAAAACAACATAGACAATCTTACCACCTAACTCAATGGGTAAGGCGATGATTATCCCATGGAGCTGGAACATATGTCCATCGAATGTTTTCACAAATGTGGTAGATGTGTTGAGCTTTGGAGGGCCAAGGGCCTTCCAACAGGACATAGAAATGATGCAAGTTGAGGCTCCTTCATCAACCATGGTTCAAAAGATTTTTTTTCCCATTGATTTCACTTTGATATGGAAAGTGACTTGATGGGAGAGCCTATGAGTAACCTGATCAGAATCGAAGGTTATCAAAATCGTCTGCGAGGGATGAACCCCGCCATGAACAACAAGGATTTCCACTACGTCGGGAAGCTTTTAAGAACTTTGAGTGCGGATATGGCACAAGGTGCCTAGGCTAAGTCTTCCATAGTACTGTAGTTTTGGTTGGCCCGTGAATTGGGATTATGTGTCGTGCATCAAAGAACATCCTTTGGGGGGTGAAGGGGTGTGTCAAATGATGGATTCTCAATCTAAAGAGGGCCACCAGGCTGTGAAGAAGATGCTAATTCATGAACAACAAGAGTAGGCTCAAAATTGTCATAGTTCTTAGCTCGAGTCTACAAGTTGACCATCTGGCCACACATAAAAACTTTGGCATTCGAGGAAGACCCCTCATGGTGAGGGGTACTTTCCAATCCCCCTTGCGAAGGGGTAGGATTTGTTGCAACCATGTGTTGAGGTTGAGGGGGAAAATGATGAGTTAAGGACACAGATTGTTGGGGGCCTCTTTGTTAAATTGATGGAACTCATCCTTTCAAGGAAACTTATGAGTAGGGTGGTCCTCCCTACAAATCATACAGGGGAACTGATTCTTCTTATTCTCTTTTGTGCCTTCCCCTTGATTGTTTTGGATGGGAGCGGTCCCTTGCTCAATGTTGGAATTATTATTTTTATTCCTCTTCTTCTTTCCTCCAAGTTGTTGATGATTCTTTGGTTGCATGGATTGCACTGAATTGACCTCATAGGTCTGAGTAGGGACTGTTGTTGTTTTAGCATTAGAACCAAAAGCTAATGGGTGTGACAAGATGATGCAAACCCCACCACTCCGAGGGGCTCGCTGGACCTCCCGGTCTAAGGATCGTTCAATTGAGGGAGCTGAATTAAATCTTGGGTCCTCACTAAACACTCAAAATACTCTACCAAAGGCCTTTTTCCTTTCACCCTACGCGTAACATTTTTCTTGCGAGGGTCTTATCACCTCAATGGAGAAATCCATGTGACCCCGGGCCAAAACCGTGGGCTAAGCTCTTAACCCGTAGGAGCTTTGACACTTCAGAGCTCTGGGCTTCGGGAGTCCCAACAAAAACAACCTACAATCCTCCTGAATGTCGAATTCGCAAACATCTGAACAACAACAAGGATCAACGACCCATAATATGCGCCAATATTTGTGGCTCACAGGGACTTCGAGACTTCGGGCTTCGAGAATATTCCCTGCTCCAACAAGCAATACTTCTGGATGCACAAACTTTGAAATAGCATATCATACGATTACTGTTTGCCTCAGATCAATGGTCTCTGTTTACTCTACGCTTCAGGCTTCAAATATTTTCGTGACACAATACTCCAAATCCTCCGGAGGAAATAGTGAAGGGATGGATCCACGATCCATGTGTCCCTCTCAACAAACGATCGAGATATACTCAGACCTTCGAGCCTTCAGGATTTCTCGAACCTTAATACTTTATGCCTCCGTTCTCCTAGACTACCATATTTCCTATAACACCCATGTTTCCCCTAGATTGTAAATATAACTATAACTTGCCAAAAGACTGTGGCAGATTGAATATGTGTGAATGTTGGATTTGATGAACCTTTTTGTTATAAAAGGTAATGTATGTATTTATGTTATTAATTAATTAAATGGATAGTGTTGCATAACTGCTGAAGGGTTTACCAAGGTAGATCATAATGCTATGAGAGAGATGATGAGGGGAATCAACAATGGTTGAGATGACCCCCACTAGAC
>WSFP011416277.1:0-23692 GCA_009831015.1 Picea engelmannii
GAGTTCTTGGAAGTTTGGAACAGACTCCACATAACTACTCGAGAATAACCACATGGAGGAACCCCTATTCTCCCAACCCATTACATATTTATGCATACAATCTAGGGCTTAAAACCCTACTAGGTTCATCCAAAAAACCCATTACATTTCATGAATAATTTGGTTAACTAGATGTTCGGGATTCTTTCTTCTGCTTTTCTATCTGTATGTGGATTTTTCACTTTGACTGATTTTCCTCATGCTTCTATGCATTCTTCCATATTTATCCTGTCAAGTTGTCATCCTTCCTTTTCAATCGCTTTCTTCTCCTGCTTTATTCTGCTTTATTCTTCTCTTTTCTTTATTCCCTGCTTTATTCCACTTATTACATGTTGTCCTTCTGGATGCACCTCAGTTGTGCACTCCCTAGTCTTTCTTCTTCTCCTCTGCGCACTTCTTCTATACTTAGGATTTTTCCCAAAATTGCATGTCTAGAAGGCCCCCAACACTCACCTATGGCTCATCTCGAGCCACTCAGGACTGTTTCCTCATTCTCCATGTCACAATGAAATTTTGAGAGGCTTCCTTAGCTACCTATACTTCCTTGAGTATCACTGCCTCAGTTTCTATATCTCTTTGGCCCCCTGCACAATCAATCTTATTAGTTTCTCTTCTGCTTCAAGTGCTTCTTGCTTAACCTTGACCTGCATAGTGGCCAGTTCATTGATGAGCCTCACTTCTTTTTCCTTCAGTGGTGCTAATCATTGTTGAAAGATCTTATGTTGATACCTCATTTCTCCACTTCTAGGTATGACTACCTCTGTGACAAAATGGCTTTCATGCATTTCACTGGTGGAAGTTTAGTGACCCTTTCTGAAGCTTGTTGCACCTATTCCTGTTATTCTCTTAACTTGGACTCTACTACATTCATATTTGTATCGTCCACAAGTTCTATCCAAATATGTGTTCTCTCCTCACGGAGTTTGGCACACTCTTCTTCTATCTTGTTAATATTAGTAATTTTTGTCATTGTCATTCTCTCTCTTCCTTCTATGACTTCTGGTGGCGTCCCTGGTGCACTCCGCAATTGTAGATATTCTATCTATGATCGGAATCCCTTGATGACTTCACCGATATTGAACACTTTTTCTTCCATAGTAGCTTCTACTACTATGGGGACTTTTGAAATAGCCTTGTATAGATTTTGGACAACTGCTTGTATTTTCTGCATTATATTTTCAGCTCCAACCTTCTCCTTGAGGGATTTCCTTATCCTTTTCTCGACCTCGTTCTTTTCTTTTATTACTTCCTCTACTCGGCCTTTGAATTACTTATTTTGTTGTAGCGCAACATCATACTATTTTTGCAGTTGATCTCTTTCATCCATCATTTTCATCAATCTTGTTATGATTCCTCGGGCCCTCTACTCTTAATCTCTTGTAGCAGTCCCATTTGCAAGTATTTTAATCTTTGTATTGGTATCCTTGATACCACTATGTTCAGGTTTCTCAGTGCTTTCACCTGTTCTTTTAACTCGGATGTTGGAAATCCAAGTGCGTCCATCTCAATCTGAAGTGTTCTATACCTGGTTGTTAACTGGATCAAGACCAGATGCACACTCTCTACTTCCTTCAATAGAATAATAGATGGTTCTCCCTCGGTTATACTCCCTTTTTCTAGGCTACCAGGTGCTAAGAAATGTTGGATTTTTCCAACTAATCCTGAACTCTCTTATGTTTATCTTCTTGCTTGTTGGTTGCTTCCTCCATTATTTCTTCCATGGAATCCCGTACCTAGTAGTCGATCCTATCCATATCATCATTACTTAAAGTATAAACTGGGGTTTCTATATGGTCTTTAGTATTTTTGTGTCCCCCTCGTACGGGTTCTTTCCCATTATCCTTTCATTCGGCTCCTTTCAAGGGGACTGTCTACTCAGTTTCTGTTGTGGATGGGCCAGGCATATCTCTTGCACCATTAGTCTGATCATTACCCTACTCCTCATCTGGTTCTTCATCACTCTTATCTTTCTCTCCATCCTCTTTTGGTTGTCCTATTTTCTCTATTGGGATTTTCAATCCATATTCCCAGTCATTCACTATCAAACACACGTCCTCTGTCGTCAACCTGTAACTGGTTGGAAACCATTGACGCATTGGGTCCTTCTTTTCCTGCACATGCATGTGGTGCATGCCTTATTTAAACCGTGAGATATCCTTATATGTTACTACCATCTCTACTAATATGTGTGGTGTGTGTGCAACTAGATGCATGATATTTTCCAAGTATAAATAAAATGTGGCAATGGTGTAATTTTTTCTTCTCTTAATTGTCGTTTTCCATAAGTTGGAATATCTCTCGGAAAAATTACCTCTTCCTGATGTGCGCATGTGCTGATAGTAACTGGGTTCTTGCCACCCGACTAGTGCAATCAAGATCAAAAACCATGCATAGTGGATTTTTGTGCCCTTTTCTTAAGCCTCAATACAATCCTACAAAAATCGACTCACCAAGAAGGTGGCCCAGTTCATCTAAACCCCTTCGAAAAAAAATTATGTAGCTGCAATGAAGAACTTTGGGACTTCATCCTTCCTACATTTGTGTAGCATATTGCAGGCCAGTACCTGCATCATAAACCTAACATTGTCATCATTGATGTTTTTCACATCCAAACCCCTTTTCCCCCGGAAATTCTGGAACTTTTCCTTCATCGACTTTGAGAGGGATCTCTCTCCTATCTTGTTGAACAAAATGGTCAGATCCTTTCCAAATTTTGGGAGTCTTGTAATACATGAAATCGACGCAGTGTTAATTGATACTAGGGGATCAAGCCATAGTGTCCCCCCATGGACACTTCTGAGAAACACCTTCACACATGCATTAATCTCCAAACTTCACCTGAAATGTGGAATCTCCAACATTTTCAATATTCCTGCCTTCTCCAATTATGCCACCCACTCTTGTGTCTCCAACATGATTTATCCTGTGCCTAGTATGCTCCTAGTGCATAATTTTTTTTCTTTGGCCAACTCCGGGAATTTTTATGCATCATTGATGTCTTGATTCATGAATTTGAGGCCTGCAACCTTTTCAAGCATCTCTCCTCCAATGCTTACACTAGGTGGAATTGGTGATGTCTGTTGGCATGTTTACAGGAAGAATGTGCTTGTCATTGATGGAAATAACAACAACGAACCAAACCTTGAGAGCGCAGAAGACAAGAAATATTAGAAGAGATAGCGGTTTCCAGAAGTACAGACGAGGTCCAAGAGATAGACTCGCAGGAGGAGCAAAGGTCGAGACCTGTGAACACTTAGAAATGATTCTAATTCAGAGAGATCAGAAGCTCAGGAGGAAGAGAGACAGTGACCATTAGATCACCAATCCAAAGGACCAACAATCGTTGGATTGATTTAAGTGGAAGGATAGGATAAGAAAGGGCTGAGACCTGATATCTCGATCACCTGAATTTCCTTCAGTCGTCGGATAGAAATAAGTGGAAGTACAGGATAAGTTAGAGGGAACGCTAATCTCAATGACCAATAATCAGGCACTCAGATCTACAGTCGACAGGGCATATCGGACCCCCCCCCCCAAAACTTTTTTCCTTTAACCGTTGGGGGGGGGGTACGAGTTGGTGGTATTTCTCATGTGGGACCCTCATACGTGTCACCTTCTTGTCAACTCGGACCCCCTTGATCATTACCACTTACCGCCTAACCCCCCCTCTAAGAAAACCACCAAACCACTCATGCATACCACCTCCGCACTCTGATGTCACACTCCACTACTGCGCTCTGTCTCCACCTCCACTACACTTCCTACACGTCTCACCCACGTCAACAGACCACCTCAGTAAGGACATGTGGAAGACCACATCAACAAGGACTTGTGGAATACCATGTCAGCAAGGACATGTGGAAGACCACGTCAGCAAGTACACATGGCATAATCAGATGATGACAAGTGTTAAGAGGAAATTGGCTCGTGCCATGTCAACAAGTGACATAAGCAATCTATGTCACTCCAAGAGATTTACTTCGGAAGCTTCATCACCAAAAAATGTCAGAAGTCTCGAAGTCCCAAATGATGAATTTCAGAAGTCGCTCTCAGTCATCCAATCTGAAGATCACTTCGGGTGCATTCTCAACCGTTGATCTAGTTCAGTGGAAGGACAGTGTAAGTGGAAGTGTTAACCGACAACAAGGAGTCTGCACCGCCTATGACTTATTTAGTAGGTGACCACTCCGGAGGAGAATTAAACATCGATTATCCTAAAGTCTCGAAGTCCCAAACACCAAAGAACCGAAGAATACCCGAAGAAGACCCTGGCCATTGATCACTGGGAGGGGTACGTTTCAAAATATTATGCATTTGGGTGAAAGCACTCAGGGAGAAATGAGTGCATAGGAGTTGAAACTCCCGAAGCCCGAAGTGTCAAAGTTACTCATGATCGTTGATCGTATAGAAGGGTATGTGTCAATAGATCATTGACTCAGGGTGAAAGAATTCATGGATAAGCGAAGTGTCGAAGAGTTGAAAAGGCCGAAGTCCTGGAGCAAAGGATAATCGTTGGATTAAGGAGGAAATATCTCAGCAGATCTTCCATCTCAAAATATATCCAGTCAGAAGAAACGATAAGTTGAGATTCAAAATCTCCAAAGTTCGGAGACCCAAAGGAGATCTCGACCGTTGATCCGAGAGGGACACGGTTCAGTGGATTTTCAACTCTGGAAGATTAATGAATGGAGGAAATAAAGGGTTGAGATTTAAAAATCTCGAAACCTGGATCATGAAATAAATTACAGCCATTGATTTAGGAAGGTTAGTTCTGATCCCCAGATCGTGAAAGAACAAATCTGAACCGTCCGTTTAGGAGCACCATCAAGATCATGAGATTGATAGTCTCGTCGCATTGCAGGGATTGAAGATGCATGAACTTTAAAAATATGATCCCACAATCTTGTGGTCACATGAGATCTTTGCCCAAGGTCATATCGAGAAACGGAGCTAGCACTCACTAGACCGAGATCGGGAAGTGCCTTTTGAATAGACGTTTGGCCACCGCCGATGGTCACGTGAAGGAAGTCGCTTAGAAGCCAAAGAAGCCAAAATGATTGGTTGTAACTGACAAAGAAGATGAAGAGTTACGAATGCCAGAGAAGCCAAGGAATCTTTGGATAATGACCACTGATGATGAACAGATTCAGAATAACCACCAAAGAAGATGAACAGTTGTTATGATGATCTGTAAGAGAACTTGGCATGAGAAAGACATGCAGAACAGAGAAGAGAGTGATATTTTTCGATGGTGATGCATGTGGGCAGGATGAGACGTAGTGCATAATCTAAAGGGGAGATCCATGGCGCAGTAAAGAGAATGTAGAGGCAACACATAGTATAAAAGGCATAAAGAGAATTTGAATAGGGGTAGTGTTGAGAGCATGAGGAAAAAGAGAAGAGCATAGAAGTTGAATGATGCAGAAACATAACAGAGTATAGAAGTTGAAGAAGGAAGATGAGACATGGAGATGTAACAGACCATATCAGAGACAAAGAAAGTAAGTAAATTTTTGTAAGATTCATTCAGGGTGGTAGGGTGGTGCTAGGGAGGATTCCAGTCCTCTAAATTCTAGTTGGTGCTAGAAGATATTCTGGGAGTTGGTGCTTCCATCTAGTGGGTGCTAGAAAAACCTAGGATTTGGTGCTTCCATCTAGTTGGTGCTAGAGAAATCTGAGAGTTGGTGCTCTCTGCAAGTTGTATCTTGATATCAGAGGTTGTAGCCTCATATTTGAGTTGGAGCTCAAAGACTGTAATGTACATGAAAGTTGGATCTTGATTGACATCCTAAGAAGAAGAGGTTTTCACCCTTATGGGTTTCCTCATGAAAATCAGTGTCTCTATGTATTCTATGTGACTGATCAAATATTGTATATCTATGCATGTTAATTTATCAGCAACACATTAAATAATAATCTAGAATGAATCAGAAAATAAAATGAAAAGTTTCAAGCTTATATACATAACTGATTCACCCCCCCCCCTCTCAGTTATATTTCCAACAATTGGTATAAGAGCCAGTGCCTTTGATAAAAGGTAGATCCATAAGCTTGAACATGACTAGTCATGATGGAAGTTCAACTAATAGACCCCCTCTGTTTGATGGAACAAACTTTGCCTTCTGGAAAATAAGAATGAGAACACATTTAATGTCTTTGGGTGTTGATTTTTGGGATGTCGTTGAAACGGGATATGTGAATCCTATAATCTTGGCCTCAAAAGATGATAAGCTGGAGTTTATATTTAATGCAAAAGAAATGAATGCCATCCTCAATGGACTTGCTGAAGTCGAGTTTTTCAAAGTCATGCACTGTGACTCAGAAAATGTTATGTGGGACAAGCTGGTAAGTAGTTATGAAAGTAATGAAAAGGTGAAAGACGCAAAACTTCAGACTCTCAGATTGAAATTTGAGTAGTTAAAGATGGATTAATACGAAACTATCAGTAACTACTTCTTACGTATAGAATAAATTTTGAACACTATGAAATGCCTAGGTGAAATGATAGATGAATATTTTCTAGTCCAGAAAATATTAAGATCTCTTCCTGATAGATTTAACTCAAAGGTCTCTGCTATAGAGGAAACTGTTGATATCAAAATGTCAACACTAGATCAACTTCTTGGAACCCTAACTTCTTATGAAATGAGAATCACCAAAGGTAAATCCACTACAAGAGAGGCATATTTTAAAGTAGAGAAAAACACAAACTCTGATATAGATGATATTGAAGAAAACTTTGTGAGAAGACAAAAGAAAGGATCAAGCAAATACAAAGGTAAATTACCCTTCAAATGTTTCAATTGTGGTAAGATAGGTCATTTTTCATCTAAGTTTCCTCACAAAAGAAAGGATCAGACATATGACGATGAAGAGAAGAACAAACACAAGAATGTCTATAAAGAGAATAATTTCAAGAAGAAATGTCTTTGTGTAAACAATGATGATGATCCCTCAAATGATGAAAGCAATGACTCTTCTATTGAAGATAAAATAAATGATATCATGCTAATAACTTTATAAGATATAAACATTGAAGATACAGGAATTAAGTTCGTTGATTGTGAAGCAATAGTAGATCTTGAAGGAGAAATTGGCAATGCCATGGAAGAGATTGATAGACTTGGAGAAAAGAAAAGAAAAGAAAAGCAGTTACTGCTCAGGTATGAGAAAACATGCAATGAACAATCTGAAGAAATTTCTCTATTGAAGGTTAAGTTAGAAGAAGCTAAGAAGATTGAAGACATCATTAAACAACAATTGAAGGAAGCTGAAACAAAAGGTGAAAAATTGGAAGCTAAAGTAGTGACTGTCAGAAAAGATCTAGAGAAATTGCAGGCCTTATATCATTAGAATCTGACAAGTATTAAAGCCTCAGAAGGATTAGCCTCCATTCTGAATCAGTAAAGGAATTCAAAGTTGAAAAATGGTTTGGATTATGAAGAGGGATCATGTAGTGGTCAACCAAGCAACAAATAATCCATCAAGTTTGTCAAATCTACAAACATTAACAACAACAAACCTGTAGAAACAAAGGAAGAGAATCAAACACCAAGGAGGAGTGAAGGAAAAGCTACAAGAATTGAATATGTAGAACAAAGAAATAATAATGTCTTTGCTCAAGGAAATCATCAACATGGAATAAATCGACCTGCTCAAAGAAGACAACAATTTTCCAGGTACAAAGATTTTTTCTATGGATATTGTTTTTACTACTCTAACTTTGGCCACAAAGCTGTAAATTGTTCTTTAAGATTTAGACATGAGAAATCAAGACAACCAAGGAATAAATATTTGCCACAACAAAGAATGAGACAACCAAGTAACAAACAACCACAGACTACAAATCATTTGATGGCTGGGAAAAGGATGTAGATTACACATAACAATCGTTATGATCATTTATTCAATAAACCATAATGTTACCTCTACCATAATTATGGACATAAAGCTACAGAATGACGCTTAAAAAAATATAAGCTAGATTCAAATCACAGAGTTGAAAACATCAAGTTTTGGAAGAAGAATGAAGATAACAAGTGTGGATTAGTGTTGTCAGCTCAAAAACAAAAAGATACCTAGTATATTGACATCGGATACTCCATTCATATGACAGGTGACAAAAGCAAGTTCCTATCACTCAAAGAAAACAAATTAGGGAATGTGACCTTTGGAAATGATGCTCCAGGAAAGATCAGAGGTAAAGGTCTAGTAAGCTTAATTAATGTAAGAAGAAAATATCAAGATGTATTATTTGTTGATGGTTTAAATCATAATATTCTTAGTATCAGTCACATATGTGACACAAGATGTGAAGTCACTTTCACTGCCAATAATTTTAAAATAAAGACAGTAAACACATGAGAGTTGATTGCAAAAGGGGTTAGAATTGAAAAAATGTATATATTCTGAAGGAAGATAAGGAGCAATGTCATTTAAGAAAATTTGATGAAAGTTGGTTATGGCATAGAAGGCTTGGACACATGAATTTTGATCATATTGTCAAACTGAATAATGAAGGCAGTGTGAAAGACCTTCCAAGAATATCTAAGCATAATAACTCTGTATGTGAATCCTGTCAAATGGGGAAGTTGACTCGTGCTCAATTCAAATCGAAGAGTTTCACATCTTCATAGAAACCACTTCAAATTGTTCATATGGATCTATGTGGACCATTGTGAAAGGAAGGAACTGGAGGAGAACGTTACTTTATGCTAGTAATTGATGACTTCTCTAGACTTATGTGGGTTTCCTTTCTGAGAGAAAAATATGATGCATTTGAGAATTTCAAAAAGTTTAAGGCGTAAGCTGGGAATCAAACATGAAGGAAGTTAAAGGAAATTCGCTCAGACATGGGAGGATAATTTATGTCAAGAGATTTAAAATAATTATGTGACAAACATGAAATTAAAAGAGAATATATTATTCTAGGTACTCCTCAACAAAATGGAGTTGTATAATGCCAAAATATATCTATTCAATAGATGACAAGGGCTATGATGAGTGAAAGGGACATTTCACAAACCTTCTGGGCGGAGGTTGTTCACATGGCTGTTCATATTCTAAACAAAGAACATCTAAACCCGAATAATGATAAAAGTCCATATGAGTTGTGGTTTGGTCGACCTGCATCAATAAATCACTTCAAAGTATTTGGAAGTAAATGCTACATCAAGAATAATGATGATCATCTGGGAAAATTTGATAGTAGATTTGATGAAGGTATCTTCTTAGGATATGCAATGAACAGTAAAAGATACAAATGATTTAACAAAATAATGCATAAATTAGTAGACTGTGTTGATGTTCGAATTGATGAAGAAGCTCCTGTAAAAGATCAACAGAGAATAGGCACTAAGACAAATGAAAAATATGATGAGAATAATGAAGATAAATAACAACAAATCTCAAAGTCACAAGAAGATGATGAATCGGATGGAGAAGAGACACCCAGACAAGAAGAGTTAGGACAACAATCAACATCAAATCCTTCCTCCAGAATTACTCAAAATAATCATCTTGAAAGTCAGATAATTGTTGAGAAAGACAAAGGTGTACAAACTAGGAGAAGGATAATCAAAGACACTGAGCAATCACATATAGCCTTCATATCCATGGTGGAACCTAAAAACTTTAATGAAGCCAGTGAAGACATAAATTGGTTAAAATCAATGAACGAGGAATTGGACCAGATTGAAAAGAATGACACTTGGGAACTCATTCCTAGGCCAACAAATAAAAATGTAATAGGATCCAAATGGGTCTACAAAAACAAGATGAATGAGCAAGGAAATATTGTAAGAAATAAGGCTAGATTGGTCTGCAAAGGATATTATCAAATAGAAGGACTAGATTTTAATGAAACATTTGCGCCCGTAGCAAGATTAGAAGCTATTAGAATGTTTCTTGCCTATGCATGTCATAAACAGTTTACATTCTATCAAATGGATGTCAAGTCATATTTTCTAAATGGAGATCTAAAAGAAGAATTCTATATGGAACAACTAGAGGGTTTCCAACTGTCAGATAACCCTGAATTTGTCTGCAAGCTGAAGAAAGCCTTATATGGGTTGAAACAAGATCCTCTTGCCTGGTATTATAGACCGGATAAGTATATTCAAGACAAAGGGTTCAAGAGAGGAATAGTTGACAACAATCTATATATCAAAAAACAGGGTAATGATCTGCTCATTGTGTTGGTCTATGTAGATGACATCATCTTTGGAAGAAATAATGCTTCATCGGTACAATGGTTTGGTTCTGCCATGCAGTCTGAATTTGAAATGTCTATGATAGGGGAACTGTCATTTTTTCTTGGTCTTAAAATTACTTAGAGGTCTGAAGGAATATTTCTTTCTCATGAGAAATATCTAAGAGAAATGTTGAAACGGTTTCAAATGGAATATTCTACACCTATGAGCACACCTATGGTCACTGAATGCAAGTTAAGAAAGGATGATGACTCACCTAATGTTGATAAGAGTTCATATAGGTATATGATAGGAAACCTATTGTACATCACATCATCCTGTCTAGACATAATGCATGTTGTTGGAATGGTAGGAAGGTATCAGGCTGCACCTAAACATAGTCATTTGTTAGTTGTCAAAAGAATATTCAGATACTTGAAAGGAACAATGAACTATGGCCTATGGTATCCTAGGAATCAGAATTTCCAACTATCAGTCTATTCATATGTTGATTTGGCTAACTACATGGATGAAAGGAAAAACACGAGTGGAGGTGCATTCTTCTTAGGAGATTCTCTTGTAGCATGGTTGAGAAAGAAGCAAGGTTCAATTTCCTTATCGACTACAGAAGTTGAATACATTGCAGTTGCCACTTGTTGTATGAAAGTATTATGGATTATTCAGACACTTGCAGACTTGGAGGTAAAGTATAATGCATCGATCCCAATTCATTGTGATAATACTAGTGCAATTAGTGTGTCAAAGAATCTTGTATTTCACTCCAAGACCAAGCATATACCCATAAAGTATCACTTCTTGAGGGAACAGGTAACCAACACTGTTGTTTCTTTGCATTATTTTCCATCCAATGATCATATTGTTGATATCTTCACTAAACTGCTTGCAAAAGCTCAGTTTGAGTATCTACGCCAAAAGTTGGGCATGACCCTATTATCAAGTTAAAATAGTCCATCTGATCAGGGGAAGAGTGCTCCTAGTATATCTGATCAGGGGGAGCACAGAGTCACTCTCTGTTTTATTTGACATTGATGTCAAAGGGGGAGAAAAAGGTGTTTTCTGTATGCTACAGTTGGAGGTCTAAGTAGAATAGTGCAGCCTTTCAGGGTTTCCATCAATACCAAAGGGGGGGATTTTTGGCATGTTTACAGAAAGAATGTGCTTGTCATTGATAGAAAGAACAATAGCGAACCAAACCTCGAGAGTGCATAAGATGAGAAATATCATAAGATATAGTGGTTTTTAGAAGTACAGACGAGGTCCAAGAGATGGACTTGCAGGAGGAGCAAAGGTCGAGACCCCTGAACACTTAGAAATCCTTCTAAGTCAGAGAGATCAAAAGCTCAGCAGGAAGAGTGACAGTGGCCATTGGATCACCAATCCAGAGGAATAACAGTCGTTGGATTGATTTAAGTGGAAGGACAGGATAAGCAAGGTTTGAGACTTGAGATCTCGATCACCCAAATTTTCGTCAGTCGTCGGATAGAAATAAGTGGAAGGATAGGATAAGTTAGAGGGTGCGTTAATCTTAGCAGTCGATAATCGGGAACTCAGATCTATGGTCGATAGGGCATATTGTACCCCCCTCGACCTTTCTGCCTTTAATCGTGGGTGGGGGGTCCGAGTTGGTGGTATTTCTCATGTGGGACCCTCATACATGTCACCTTCTTTTCAACTCGGACCCCTCTCACTCATTACAACTTACCATCTAATCCCCCCTCTGAGAAAACCAACAAACCACTCATACATACCACTTCCGCACTCCGACGTCACACTCCAGTACCTGCTACACGTCACACTCCACTACCGCGCTCTGTCTCCACCTCCACTACACTACCTACATGTCGCACCCACGTCAGCAAACCACCTCAGCAAGAACATGTGGTAGACCACGTCAGCAAGGACTTGTGGAAGACCACGTCAGCAAGGAATTGTGGAATACCGTGTCAGGAAGGACATGTGGAAGACCACATTAACAAGTACACATGGCATAATCAGATGATGACAAGTGTCAAGAGGAAATTGGCTCATGCCATGTCAACAAGTGACGTAAGCAAGCTACGTCACTCTGGGAGATTTAATTCGGAAGGTTCATCACCAAAAAATGTCAAAAGTCCTTAAGTCCCAAAGGAAGAAGGTCTGAAGTCTCTCTCAGTCGTCTGATCTGAAGATCACTTTGGGTGAATTCTCAACCATTGATCTAGTTTAGTGGGAGGACAATGTAAGTGGAAGTGTTAACCAATAGCAAGTGGTCTCTACCACCTATGACTTATTCAGCAATTGACCAATCTAGAGGAGAATGAAGCAACGATTAGCCTAAAGTCCCGAATTCCCAAACACCGAAGACCCGAAGAAGACCCTGGTCATTAATTGCCAGGAGGGGTACGTGTCAGAAGATTATGCATTTGAGTGAAAGCACTCTGGGAGAAATGAGTGCATAGGAGTTGAAACTACCGAAGCCCGAAGTGTCGAAGTCACTCATGATCATTGATCACATAGGAGGGTATGTTTCAATAGATTGTTGACTCCAGGTGAAAGATTTCATGGAAACGCAAAGCACCGAAGAGTCGAAAAGGTCGAAGTCCCAGAGAGGAGGATAGTCATTGGATTAAGGAGGATATATGTCAACAGATCTTCCATTTTGAAAGATATCCAGTCAGAAGAAATGAGAAGTTGAGATTCAAAATATCCGAAGTCTAGAGACCCGAAGGAGATCTTGACCATTAATCCGAGAGGGACACGCGTCAGTGGATTGTCAACTCTGGAAGATTGACGAACAGAGGAAAGAAAGGGTTGAGATTTGAAATTCCTGAAGCCCGGATCACAAAATAAATCACAGTCGTTGATATAGGAAGTTTATATCTTATCCACAAATCGTGAAAGAAAAAATCTGAACCGTCCATTTAGGAGCACCGTCAAGATCGTGAGATCGACGATCCCTTCACATTGCGGGGATTGAAGATGCGTGAACTTTAAAAAGTTGAGCCCGCAATATCATGGTCACATGAGATCTTCTCCTAGGGTAATATCGAGAAATAGAGCTAGCGCTCAATAGAACGAGATCGGGAAGCACCTTTTGAATAGACGTTTGGTCACCTCCGGTGGTCACGTGAAGGAAGGTGCTTAGAAGCCAAAGAAGCCAAAATGACTGGATATAACTGACAAATAAGACAAAGAGTTACGACTGCCAGAAAAGCCAAGGAATCTTTGGATAACATCCACTGATGATGATTAGATTCATAATAACCACCAGAGAAGACGAAGAGTTATTATGATGATCTGGTAGAGAACTTGGCGTGAGAAAGACATGCAGAACATAGAAGAGAGTGAGATTTTTTTATGGTGATGCATGTGGGCAGGATGAGACGCGGTGCATAATCTGAAGGGGAGATCCATGGCATAGTAAAGAGCATGCAAAGGTAGCATAGAGTATAAAAGGAAGAAAGAGAAGTTGAACAGGGGTAGTGTTGAGCGCAGGAGGAAAAAGAGTAGAGCATAGAAGCTGAACGATGGAGAAGCAGAACAGAGTATAGAAGTTGAAGAAGGAAGAGGAGACATGGAGTTGTAACATACCATATCAGAGACAGAGCAAGTAAGTAAAGTTTTGTAATATTCATTCAGGGTGGTAGGATGGTGCTAGGGAGGATTACAGTCCTCTAAATTCTAGTTGGTGCTAGAAGACATTCTGAGAGTTGGTGATTCCATCTAGTGGGTGCTAGAGAAACCTAGGAGTTGGTGCTTCCATCTAGTTGGTGCTAGAGAAATCTGAGAATTGGTGCTCTCTGCAAGTTGTAGCTTTCTATTAGATCTTGTAGCCTCATATTTGAGTTAGAGCTCAAAGACTGTAATGTACATGAAAGTTGGACCTTGATTGACATCCTAAGAAGAAGAGTTTTTCACCCTTATGGGTTTCCTCATGAAAATCAGTGTCTCTGTGTATTCTGTGTGATTGATCAAATATTGTATATATATGCATGTTAAGTTATCAACCAAACATTAAATAATAATCTAGAATGAATCAGAAAATAAAAGGAAAAGTTTCAAGATTATATACATAATTGATTCACCCCCCCCCCCCTCTCAGTTATATTTCCAACAATGTCCACAATGGGCATTTCCCATTTGCTGGTACAGTGGTTGGTGGTGCATTATCCATTCTAGGTGGAAGGTAATCTCTATGGAAACTAGCTTGTGAAGCTGAAGCCGAATATCCAACTACTTTCTTGACCTCTAGTGTCTCTACTGGTCATTTTTCCTATTTTATCGCTATTATTGATGGCACTCCAACATTTGGTAGGGCCATTCATCTTATGTGACATATTCCTTTACTTTCTTGGGGTCTATTCTCTGGTAGTTGTAGCTTGGATATGGTACACCCTAATTCGCTCTAGTTCGCTTTGTTTTTCTCTCGCTTGCATGCAAAAATGAATTACACTTAACGACATTTTGTTGTTTTTGTGCCTTGTTGCCAACTATGCATGTATTTTCACGCCTTAAATACATTTTCCTATCTGCCAACGTGGTTGATGAGTTGTTACATAAATGCATCTTTATTACCAAATCCATCGTGTGATTTTCCCTTGTACTTCCAATCTATCATGATTTCCAACGGATTTCACCATTTAATCTTATATGGCACTTTTATGACCTGTCATTCCCACTTTGTAGTCATTTTTTCCCTTCTTTAATGCTTGCAACAGTCTTGTCATTGCCAAACTACACAAATATTCTTGCATTTGCATCTATTTGCTCCATAGTATTTTTCATCTATGCTTTATTTTCTCATTCGATGCAGTTCTATTATGATGTGTGATAACCATTCCTTTTGTGTCAGTTATTATGCCTTAGTACTTCTATCATATTTTCCTTTTTTCTACATCTACTTTTTATTTGATTTTCTTCCTTTTTCTACTTTTTATTTGTTTTTCTGTATTTTTTTGACCTACTATAGTACAACTTACTATGATATAGGTGTTCTGGTGCAACCCATATTATTGTGCATAGTGTCAATTGTCTCTATAGAGTTTCAACCAACTTCCACTTACCATTCCTCTGAGGACCTCTCCATTCATGGTTTCCAACTGCGCAACACATGCCTATGTTACATACTGAATCACATAGAGTCCTAACCAATGCATTCTAAACTTTCCTGGATGCTACATGAACTTGTTGTCATAGAGTAATACCAAATCTCCCACTTGAAAATTTTTTTTTTTAATGTGTCGATTATGCCAAGACTTCTCTCTTTCTTTCTAAACTTGTTGATGGAAACCTACGACAAACCATTCCTCCTCAATTTGTACTAATTGTTCCATTCTCTCCTCAACTGCACCAGAGTCTGAAATATACGTGATTTATACAATGCACAGGATACGTAGAATAAAATCCATAGGCATCACTGCTTCTTTACTATAGACCAACCTGAAAGGTGTCTTCCATGTCATCTTCTTACTTGTATTCTTGTAAGCCCATAACACTTCAAGAACTCTTAAGTCCCAATCATCTCTCCCAACGTTGCAAATTTTTTTCAAAGCATTCTCTGAGATTTTATTGAAAGATTCCACTGTTCCATTGGTCTGAGGATGATATGGGGTACTATTTGGATGATGAATTTGGAACGCCTCAGTAAATGTTGCAATTGTCTTGTTCATAAATTGTGTGCCTTGATCACTAAGTAATATGCATGGACATCCAAACCTTGTGACTACATTCTCAAACAAAAGTATATGGCCCTTGAAATTCTCTATGGTGCAATCTGTAACTGGTGTTTCTCCTTCACACCTTATCAAATACTTTGTCATAGTGATGATGTACCTTGCCCCTGATCTTCTTGCTTGTGGGTTGATTGGCCCCACAAATTCTATGGCCCATTTCTCAAATGATTGCAACGTAACTTGTGAATTTAAAGGAATTTCATCCCTCCTGGATGGATTTCCCATTCGTTGACATATATCACATGAATGACAATATTCCTTCACATATTTGTGAAGTGTAGTCCACCAAATCCCTATGCACAAAATCTTATGTGCAGTGTCTCTCCCTACATAATGTCCTCCTACAATCCCATAATGTGCTTCTTCAAGTATCATCGGTCTTTCATGTTCCAACACACAACATATCAATATTCCATCTTCACCTAACTTGTATAAATTTCATGTAATCAACTGATAATTTGTTGCTTTCACTACCGGTTGTTTCTTCTGCACAACCATAATATCTAATGGAGCCATACTTGTACTTAGAAACTACACGATGTCCAAGAAGTAATCATTCACCATCTTCACTGCAAATAGTTGTGCATATGAGAATTTTTCATCTAATTTTTCTGCATCTTCTCCTGATAGTATGTATGATATATGATTCGGTCCTGCATTCAAATTCCTTGGTTTCACTACAACCTCAAAATCATATTCCTGAAATAATAGTAGCCATATACATATTCTCCCCCCAAACATTGGCTTGTTGACTAATTATTTTAATGCATAATGGTATGTATACATCTTAAAGTGAGACCCCAATAGATAATGTTTGAAAATTTTTAGTGCATATACCATTGCCAATCTTTCTCATTTCGTGGTAGTATAATTCTTCTCTGCTATGGAAAACTTCCTACTTGCTAAAGAAATTGGGTTATCTTTGTCTCCCTCCCATGTTTGAGATAGTACTTCACCCAATTCTATGGATTATGCATCTACATGTACATGGAACTCCTTGTTCCAATATGGAAAAATCAAAATTGGTGCGGTCACTAGTTTTTGATTTAAGGTGTTGAAACCCTTCTAACAGTCCTCGTTCCATTGAAAATTTGATTCCTCCTTCAGTAAATTTTCCATCGGTGTGATGATCTATGCATATCCTTTGATAAATTTCCTGTAATAACCGGTATGACCCAGAGTTTCCTTCATCTGTCTGACTAATGTATGTGGTTCTAAATCCATAATTACTGCAATCTTGGTCAGATCTACTAGTAATCCCTGTTTGCAAACTATGTATCCCAACAGAATTCCAAATGATGCTCAAAAAATAAACTTATTCAAGTTCAGTGAAATATGACATTGTCTACACCGATCCAACATTATCCTGGGGACTTCTATATGATCCTTTAGCAGACTAAACACAATCTAGTCATCCAAGTACACTTCAAGGAACTTATGGATAAATTCCTTGATTGCTACAACCACTACTCTGGAAAACATCATAGGGGTGTTCTTCATTCCAAAGGGAATTACTGTATATTGATAAATCCCCCAATCTATTGCAAAATTTGTCTTTTGTCGATCGTCTTGCGCAATTTCTATTTGATGGTAACTTGAGAATCCATCTTTGAAAGAATAATTTTCTTGGCATCCTATGTTCTCCAATACCTCATTTGTGAATGGTGTTGGGAATGGATCATGTAAACACACATCATTCAAATTCCTTAGATCCACACAGATCATGATTCCTTTTGTCTTCTTGTCCTTCACTACCATTGGGTTGATCCACTCGGATTCTTATACCGGTTTGATGATTCCCGCATCCAACATCATGTCTATTTCAGCCTTCACCTTTTCCTTGTACCTCGGATTTAACATGTAAGGCCTCTGTCGCATTGGATTAACTCCTGGTTTCAGTGGAATATTCATCTCACCTAAGTCCCCTGTTATTCCCTTCATCTCTGAATTTTTTTGGGGGAATAGTTCATGATGTTCATGCAACAAGTATGCAATTTTCTCGACTGTCTCATCGCTCCAGTAATCCCCTATCTGTGAAAACTTTGGATTCTTTGTAGTCCCAATGTTTACCTTCCATATCTTTATTGGTTGGGCATATGCGGCAGATTCAATCTATGACCCTTCTCCCTCTGCCTCGGGTACTTATACATTTATGGGATCCTCTTCATTGTATTCTTCCTTAGCCACATTGTATCACTCCAATAGCTCATGGACAGTCATAGTCATTTTGTGCACACTGGTACCACCTCCATCATCCCTTCTTCTGAGAAGATCTTCATTTGAATATCTTGTAGCACTACATCTATTGATGGAGATTCATGTTCAAATGTAAATGTGACTTTGAACCTTTGAGCCAACTCTTTCCATCTTGTTGTCTCTCTACACATTTCAAATTCCAAATACCAATTATTTGGAATTGTGTTCAGTGTGTGGATAAATATCTGTCCATTATGTTTATGGTATCGAACTCCATAAAGTCCTACACTACTCAACATGACCCACTAGATCAATCTCACCTGTATACTTTTGCACCATATATTCTTTCTTAGTGCCAATTCTCACTTGGATTAGCCATTTGCAATGTGGCCAGTTTTTCATGTCTTTTTTGTGTGCATCCCAACATCTGGCTAGAGACACTTTTAGGAAAACATATAGTTCTAACAAACTTTGTTGTTCAGGTACCTACAACTCAATTTCCTTTACAAACATACTTATATCAGTTAATCCATCATACATGGGTGGAACACATAGATCTATTCCAATCTAGTGCAAGGATTGGGTTATGCATCCACATAGTCTAGTGGAGACTTCATGCATTCTCTATTGTCAATGCTCTATACCTTCCTCTGAGTCTGATGCACACGAACTAATACTCCTCCAACTTAACATATCATCTGCAGTAGGGTTTATATAAACATCCATCCACATTGTCATGTTGTACAAGTTGTTGATGTCATTTCCTATGGCTACTCTATGTATCTCGTTCCTTTTGATGGGTCCAAGGGTGTAGTAACTTTCAAATCTCCAACTTCAAATATCATCTCCCTCCTCTTCAAGTTAATTATCGCCTGGTTATCAAAATCCCATTCTAGTCCCATCAATGTTGGATATGGTTAACTGTCATCCAAGATCTCAATCACTTCAAAGAATTCCACACTGTGCACCCCATCTATGTTCATGTGTACTCCTATCAACCGACCAATCGATACTATTTTGTGTTGATTCGCGAACCTTAACTGAACAAGAGACCATGCTTTCTTGGGTTTTACCATAATCTCCCATGTCTTCTTAGGTAAAACATTCACACTAGATCCCAAATCTAAGATGACATTGTCTACATCATACTCTCAAATTTGCACACTGAATCTAAATTCTTTGTTGGTCCTCTTCCTCTACAATTCCTGGTTTACCATCTTCTGTACGATGAGAATTTCCCTTCCTCATGTATAGTGAGAAATCATGTTATATAGTGTACTCAACATAGTTTCATCTTTCATTATCTCTACACAACTTCTCAACAATTATGTTAGCGTACTTACCTTTCCAGTCAGATTCTCTGGCACAACACGATATTCTACATGAGGCACACCTGATGTTGATACTCCCAATGTTGTCTAAGTACTTCTTTTCTTTCCCTTTGATATGTCTATTTTTATTTCCGAGGATTAAAGGCTGGCATGGGACCTGCTAAACTCCTTACCCACTTCTCAGTCTCCTTTCCTTCACTCATCATAGAAGCCCCTATTCTATCTCCTATGTGTGTTACAACTGTTATTGTTGGTGCTTCATTACGTCTTTCAGCTAATATTTTCTATACATTTTGGTTTGAATTTTGGTTATGTTTTCCTCTAGCCTGCCATTTCGCAACTAGTTGGGGACAATATCATGTCGCATGGTCTAGTGCTCTACAGTATGTGCACGTTGTACACGGATTCATACAGTTGAGGGCCAAGTGTTCGGGTTGATTAAAGTTATAACATATAATCGATCCTCTTCCTCCTCTACCAAAATTTCCTATGCCTTGGCCTCTGCCAAAGTTTCCTCTATTCCTTGGATTAAAGCCTCTTTGATTATTATATTGCACACCACCCCCTTATGCTGCAACATTTTCCTCCTTAATCATGTACATATCTAATGTGCACTCCCTCGTTAATTCGAATGCATGAAAATCCTTCTCATCATGTCTCACCGACTTGCAAAAGTTGCAAAACAAGTTACTTGGGGTACTCTGATACTTTTGTAGTAACGAACACTCAGTTGGGTGATGGCCCCATTTCTTTCATATCTCGCAATACCCCCCTTCTGGTAATGGATTTGGCACTCCCATCACAAACTACTGTGTGAATGTTGGATAATCATCTTTTTGATGGCCTTGAGTCCTACATTTGGTATGCCAGACTTGATCTTATTTCTACTTTCCAATTTTTATTTCTGCCAGTTGAATTATCAATGTAGCCAACTGTGTCCGAACATGCGCCATCCCTCCACTATCTCCTACAGAAGATGTTTCCAATTTGACTGCAATTTCCAGCCCCTTGGGTTGTGATGCAACCTTTTGTTGGATCAACGGCCTGTGAATGTGTGGTAGAAGCCCTGCAATAAACCATTCTTGATGTTGTTGATCGGGGATCTAGAAAGTCAGTCTACCCATCAGATCCTTGAACCTTTGATTGAAGTCCCATATTGACTTTGTTTGTACCTGTTTAATCTCCCTTAGTTCAGTGATGTAATGCGACTTCGACTTTGGCTTCTTGAACTCTTTCAGCAACGCTTACCTTATTTATACCAAAGTTATGGACTGCCCTGTAGGTGTGGTACTATGAAGCTTCATGTACCAGACCAACACACAACCTCTAAATGTTGTTTCCAATTGTGCAATATTCACATACTCTTCTTTGACATTCTTTGTGACCCAAATTGTTTGGCAAACAAACAAATGTTGTTCTAGGTCCTCTGACCCAACTCCCTGGAACTTAGGTAGTTTAAGGGTGTTATCTACCCCTGCCATGTTGCTTTGTGTAGTCCCTCTTCTTGGTGATGTTGGTTGACTCTGACTCTGAATATGACTCTAACTCTAACTCTGAATCTGCACACTACTTCCACTGTTGTGATTGCTACTACTTTGTCCTCCCTGGCTAACTATAATTTATTTTGACAAGTCTTCAAATGTTATTTCTTATTGTGGTGATGTACATGGGACTGTGGATTTGACATAAGACCATGTCTAAGTAGGACTTAACAATTATTATATTACTAGACTGGACCGAAACTCTCCTTCTTCTCCTCCTATATATTTTATTTCCACTATTTGGACGTTTTCACAAGGCTCTCTCCCCTTTGGCTCATTGCACGAATATCCTCTCTCAACCCCATTATTTTGTCTCTTGTACTTCCTTCCTCCATGCAATAATCCAAACTCATATTCTTCCTCTGGTATACCCTCTTAAATCCTATGCATCCTTAGTCACTCACTTCCTTCTTCATCATTTCCTTCATCCTCTCCTACTCACAGACTATCCTCTTGTCATCCCCTAGTTCCCCTATGTGTGCAAGGTCCCCTAGCAGTCAGATTGCATTTTCATCGCACACTTGTCACACAAAAACATCTTTGTCCACATACCCAATGATTTCATGAACTTACCACGCAAACCTTTGAAAAAATCCCTTTCTGCAACATTGTGTGATTGGATACAATCTACTACAAACTCTATAATATATCCTCCCAGTATGTTATAAAAAAAAAATCAACTGCACGAATAGTTGGGTTACTTATAGAATTCAATTGTATTACCAACTCGGGAGTCCAATTCCCCGGTGTTGCGGTCCTATACCTTCCAGTATTCTCCACTAATATTTCTATCCACTTAGTCAGAATAATTGGAAATTCGCCAAAGAAAATTTCATGCAGTTCTGTGTACACATACCTTTGCATCCATTACTTGTCACTCATTTGAGGATTTATGTTCTCTTGTCGAGAAAACTCTCATTCCTTCCTTTCCCACCATTTTTAGATATCTTTCTTAATCAACCACCAAAACATCCCCTCAATCACAAATTCCTTGTCCCGAAAACAGAATCATTTGTTGGAATTGCACGCAGTTTGCAATACCCTAGGTTCAAGTTATTTATGACCAACAAAAACAACTAGACGTTGTCTCTTTCAACATCACCTTCTTGCGTAGATGAAGTCACACCCAAGGTGTCTATTGGGACTAAAAGAACCAGGTTTCTGTAGTAGTGATTGAATGGGAGGTGACCATTCTGTTCATTCTTCCTTGTCAGTTATGTGCACATAGTTATTTCCTTATTTTGTATTAACTACTTAGTGATTTATATGCATACTATCATTATATTCCATATTACTGCATAAACTTATTACGGTAACACTCATAATTATCGTGAAAGGATTAAACATAATACAACTCTGATCTACTATGCATCTAGACAAAATTAATAAGAAATCACATAAAAGACATATGACACAAGATTTAACGTGGTTCACCCAACTCTGGGCTACGTCCAAATCATATGGCTTCTTTATTAGGAATTTAGTAATGGTTCCAGGATTGTGCACTACACTTACAAATATATGTCATGTTTATCTTTCTCTTCTTCTATCCTAATCGCTCTACAATACAAGCCTCTCTCTCTCTCTCTCTGCATCATCTCTTACATTCAGACATTGATTCTCTCATTTCCCAGCCTATCCTATCAACCTTCTTACTAACAACCCTTTTTGGCCGTCTGGAACAAACTCCACAATACTTCTCGAGAATAACCAAATGGAGGAACCCCTATTCTCCCAAACCATTACATATTTATACATACAATATAGGGCTTAAAACCCTATTGGGTTCATCCCAAAAACCCATTACATTGCATGACTAATTTAGTTAATTGGTTATTCGGGTTGCTTTCTTCCATGTTTTTGTCTGCATGGTTATCTTGCACTCTGACTTCTTTTCCTTATGTTTTTGCATGTCCTTCCATCTTTATCCTGTCCAGATGTCATCCTTCCTTTTCGCTCACTTTCTTCTCCTACTTTATTTTTCTTTATTCTTCTCTTTGATTTATTCTGTTTTTATTCCACTTACTGTGCATTGTCCTTGTGGATTCACCTCAGTTGCGCACTCCCTAGTATTTCTTCTTCTCCTCTGTGCACTTCTTCTATACTTTGGATTTTTACCAAAATTGTATCCCAAAACTGCATGTCCAATAGTGAGAATCGATCCCATGACTTTGTTGTGGCTGCAAAAACCCCCCTTTACTTTTTATTTTACAAGCTAAAGCAAAGGGGGTCCCTACTAAAATTTCAATCTTATTTCCTAATCCTCTACCGCTTGAGCCTAATGTTATTTATTTACCTACCTCGAGGGAGTTTGGGGGTTTGATCTTGATTGATCATAGTCTTTGATAGTGGTTGATTTCATCTTTTGATTTTGGATGTCTTCATGACTCTTATCTGACTGTATGGTTCAATGATCTAGTGCATGTATTGAATGAGTTTGATTTTGGTTATTAATATTTTTTCTGAGTTACTTATTCAAAGTCTGCATACTCGTGCTAGAATGCGGTGACTGACATCTTCATATTTATACTCTCATATATTGGACAACTCTTAACTTAAATCATGAGTTCACTATTCCTTTCTATGTGTTGGATATTAGATGCATGTAACTATCATGATCCATATCATAGATTATTTCCTTCGATGAACCTCTCCTATTCATT